>SMGT01001670.1:560922-571439 GCA_004794575.1 Lanistes nyassanus | reverse complement strand
CTGTCTGTGGTTTTAATGTTTAACAGTGTCTAATTGTTGTTCCTATCTGTGGTTCTATGGTACAAGTATTTTTTATTTGTTTCTATTTTTTTTCACGAAGCCTGCCTCTTATTACGATGTGTTCTCGCGCGTTATAAATATTTAAATTAAAATCAATTAGAAGATAGTAGTTGTAGTAACGAACAACAAAACGACGTGGTAACAAACCAGCATTGAGCAGCAGAACAAGAAAGTAAAACATTCTCTTTAGAATACATCATGTTGAATTTTTGAGTCATTATGAAAGACGTGAGCTGAAAACATTGCATACACAAATTTGTCGGCTTACTGAGTACTTATATCTGTACATACATACAGAAATACACAATACATACATAAGCCTACAAATTATTTATATTTATCGGAAGTAGCACTGCACGACGGAAAGAGACACCAGTCTCAAAAGCCTCAGCGTTTATATAGAGAAGAATTTATGTTTCTGACAGATATAATCTGGTTTATAGTCATGTTGTGACTGTTCCCATCCTGCTCTCCTCCCACAGTGTCATCAAACGTATATAAAGTCAATCTCAAGTTTCTGTTAGGACAACTTTATTCCGCAGCAAATTAAAAGTTCAGACAGAAGACAAACAACTGCTGGGACTTCGAGTGGGAGCGCCCGGTGAAGATGACGGATAGACGAAGCAGCAACGAAGCTAGAACGAGGCTGACTCGTGATTCGAAGGGGAAGAAGGAAAGGGAAATGACAGAAAAACAAGTGTTCGAGGAATAATAATAATAATAATAATAATAATAAAGTCATGTAACAGCATATACGCAGTTTTAAGTCGACGAAGACGAGTGAAGACAAGCTATAAAGGACTCCTTATCTTTATGAGTTTTTATGCTCATGGCCACATGACGGTAGTGGCTTCTGTTTGGACAAATATCAAATGAGGAGAATAGAGGACGAGGAGGGAGGAAAGAAAAAGCCAGAGGAACAGAAAAAAAAATGAGGAGCAGGATGAAAAAAAATCAGGCAGGCGTATTGGGAGTGGCAGACATCACTAAATACGACAGTTATAGTGAAACTCAGAATAGCCACTGAAAAATAATTGGCTGCGAGTAGGACTGAACAGCAACTGGTCGATCAACTGATTGCAGCATTTTGCACATGTTAGCAGGCAATGAGAACGAAAAAGAAAAGGAATTTCAAAGAATGAAGATAAAATCCACAAAAATCTTACGAAAATGAAAAACAACGACAGCAAAAAAGCTGCTGTAGCACCCTTGACTAAAGAAAAATGTGGGGGAAGAATGAATTTTCAGAAAATCCCCGATGCCTTTTATAAACAGAACACAAGTAAGGCCTAACTAGCGGACAAAGGTATGAACGTGGAAAAGCACGGAGACATTCGTTCTTGTAGAATTCGCGTCCTTCCCTCACATTTATTATAAATATATTTGTCCCCGCTGCTAGAGCGGAAGTCCAAACCGATGCAGGAGCTTGAGCCTGTGTCGGCGGTATCCCGTGCAACGCACCGCCGCGGACACTCACGAACGCATGCGCGAGAGACACTTCTGCCTGATGGTCGGTAGTCCCGCAACCTGCAGAGAGGTGGGACCGTATCGGGAGCGGCTAGGCGTGGGTGTGGGTGGGAGAGCTGTTCTCTGTATTACCTGATCGCTTTTGAGAGTTCCGCGACGATGAACCAAATCACTCAGCCCGATTGAGCTCGCGGTTTTCCCCACCCCTACCCAGCCCTGGGTCATCTGTGGACAATAAGGTCTGCAGACTACGGCGTGACACACACAGTGAGGTGATTAATTCCCAGGGTCCCTTGCGTACGGGCTCCGGCAGCTGTGTCCTCGTTGCCACTAGCTACAGGGGACGCCAAGGGAGACTATTCTTAGCGCCAGTACGACCCTGGGATGGCTTGAGTGAGCGTTCTTATCCCCTGTTCGTACGTAAAAGTGGACATAAAATACCTAGCGCGAATGGGCCTTACGACCGCTAAAATGACCAGAAAAGCAGCTACAATGCAACGCCCTTGCAAGGCACCCCAGGCCTCTTCGTAGCTGGGGCCATGCTGGCTTACTTTAAAACAGTATTTGTGGAGAACAAAGCTGCTGTTGTTGCTGCAGGAAAGATGGCAAGCAAGGGTGGTTTTAAGTGGTTAATGATTAATAAATCAGGCACCAATAAATAAATTAAACAAGTGACTGCTGCTGCTGGCAAAAGCCAGGACACTGGGTAAAGCCATAAAGGAAAAACAGATCAAAACAAAAAGGTTGAAAGTCGACGTTCACCCCACCCCCCACCCCCTACAAACCAAAAAAGTCGACGTTCCCCCTCACCTCACCCCTCCCCTCCCAAAGGAGTTGTTTCTGGGCATTATTTCTTCTTTAAGACAGACGCAGGACATAAACAAGACAAGGCTTAAGATCACTTATACATAGAACAACAGGAGGGAGGGACATGGAGAGAACAATTTAAACTGTCAGCTTCCCTTCTATATAACCATCATCTCCCGCTCCTCTTCGCCCTCTTCTGGCCACTGGTGTCGTCTAATTTCAATTGTCTGATCACCTCTTCTAGGCCTCGTCGTAAAGCATCATCGACGATAATCTGTCGTCTGCGTTTCGGCCCGTAATGTTCTGGTCTGTCAGGCCTGACTGTCGCTCTGCAAACCACTTGGAGTGGCCTCCCCTAGAGCGAGGTGCGATTCGCAGGACGTCCGGGAGGTGACTGCGCACACCGGATATTAAAGCTAGGATAATCACGACTGCTGCTCTCCCCTTTACTCGCTTGGGCACCCTGTCGGTGTTTTATTGAGTAGGTTGATCTGTCGTGCCAGAAGTCCGGCCCCTGTGTGGTGCCAGTCTCTGATGACACCAAACAGAGGCTCAGACGTGTTGTTCAAGCATTAATACACGGAGTGAAACCACATTTATGCAAAAGGGAAACGTATCTATGTCTCTCTGGCAAATGCTGATTTTCGGCATTTGCGCAAGGTATACGCACATTTCCTATTTGCATAATCCTTCATATTCTGACGCTGTTCAATTTGTTTTTCATATAAAAGGTTTCGTTTAGTCTCCTCCATTTTGTACATTTCAATCCCACTTAATTTTTAACAAAACGTAAGGCTGTCCATGCCACTTTCTCTTCATCGCGAAAAAGGTTTCTCTGCACAATCGCAAACAGTGGATTACAGCAAGATCTTTTTATGCTTTCAGTACACTCTTTCCTTCCAGCAAAAGAGGTTAGTTACATTTGCTCTTCCCCGTAATAATAAGTCAAATGTACCTTCGAGGCTAGAAGTTGAATTTACCCTTCCTGTTAAGGACATCCGAAGTCCCAAGCAACAGCAAAATGCACCTTTTGTTCTACTCCCTAGTGTCTAGTGACAGTTCAACTAGCAGGTAAGCAAATGTGATTGTTGAAACAATTGTGCAAATGCGGTGGTGGTGGTGGTGGTGGTGGTGAAACGCTGCTGCTCTGATTATTCTTCTTTCACGTATTATATACCAAACCATTATTAGCTTATGTCATTATGTCATTAATAGCTTATGTCATTATGCCATTGTCATTATTAGCTTATGTCATTATTCCAAATGAACCCATATACTGTCCGTACGTCGGTGTAAAGAGCTGAATTTAGATTAACACGTCTTCGATCAAGGCTACCAGAAGCTGTCATTGCGAGAATGCGGCTGATCATTAAACTGTGATCGTTTTTGCTTTTAAAAGGTGGGACTAAATGTTGATTTTAATTCCAATTTTTGTTTCTGTTTTAGAGGCACACGCTAAATTTTGCCAGCAGCGTTCAGTTGATGTATTTAGACGATCCACGCATCTCGATCATGGGTCTTAATTGGCTCCATCTGGGTCTTTTCGCAGAATCTCGCACCAGAGGACAATAGACAAACGAAAAAAGGATCTAAATCGTTGTCTGCGAATAGAATGACTTCATTCTAGCTGCTCGTACACAAAAAATGCTTATTTTAAAATTTAACATCTTTCAAGCGAAGTCATAAAGGGTATCGTGGGACATGTTTTTGTTCTATGCACTCATTACGAAATACCTTCTGTCTCGGAGAACAGTCTCGAACTCTTGAAATCTTCGGCCAGAAGCTATTGTTTTTCCCGTTTTAGCCGCCTCCCTCCCTCTCACCCATCCAGCCCCATTTTTCTAGCTCCGTATACACAGGCTGACAGGCACACGCACTTCCCCATGCATGTGCACGCACATAACCAAATCGAACTATGATTTTTGTTCTAATTTGTAGGGGTTTCCCACACACACACACACACTCGTGAAGCAGTGTTATTATGGTAGCTACGAAATACAGATAATGGGAAATGGATAACGTAGACAGTTTTTTCGCCTTAATTTACTTCTAGTTGTACAGAATGAGTGTGATACAAGAAGCAGTTAAGGAGGTGCAGTACACTGTTTTACTTTTTGTCAGCTGAGTTCTAAAATATATTTGCCTTGAGTACCGTATACCTCTCCCAAATACTGCAGACATGCCGAAGTACCGAAGAGTTGCAATCTTTGTTTGCTGGAAGGTGGGACAGAGGGTGGGGCCGTGAGGCTGCATGGAATGTATTCTGTGCTCGTGAATGGTTTGCTGTCATGTGATATCCCTTGCGGCACCACAGCCTGTGGTCGTCGTAGTCTATACGGTGCTCAGAGCAGATCCCTGGTCGAAGGAGTTTGACGAGTTGACAGTGGAGAGGACAAGTGAAGAATCCCTCTTGCCATCTACATGTCAAAGAGACAAGTTTGACAGTTGCCGACAGATAGAAATAAAATGTATTAAAATTATAATTTTGCGTTTTAACGATTACATCTACAAAATATTAAAAGAAGATAACTCCCTCCAGACTCTGTCTGCCGTAGGTTCACTTATCTGCAGACAAATTAGGCCACAGCACGCGGCGTAAGGTTAGGGCAGATTTATGTGCCACCTTTCCTTGGCGCCAATGAAGCGAGGAAATCAGAAACGTCCTGCTGTTTCACGGTAACAACCATCAACGCCACAACAGCCACAGACAGTGTACCTCTAATACATGCAGCTGCTGGCCCTGGCGTGCAGTGGTTATGAGAACAGCAAACTAAAGCCGAATTTTTACAGGGAAAGTTTTGGAAAACATTTATTGAGTGTTACCATTTTTTCATGAGTGTTTGAAAACACAATAAAAAAATAGGCGAAAAACGCAACACCAAAACGAGAAGTGGAAAATATATAATAGAAATTAAATAAGGAATCAGTAAAAGAAGCAAGAATCAATGTTGTTCTGTCTTGGTTGCGCAGAAATGTTTTATCCGCATCTAATAACACAGAGGGAAATAATAATGAAAATCTAATAATGAGAAAGAGGGAAACGAAACACATATTATTCGGAGGTATGTAAAAACCCACTCAAATAATTCGCTTTGTTCCTGCGAAAGGCCACGGGTGTTATTTTGTTGTTTAATTGCCTCTGGTCCCAGCCTCTCGCGACCAACGATCAGCCTGATTACGCCAGGAACGTAAAGATCTGTGGAGACTGAGGCTTTTAAAGTCCTACCCGACTCCTCTTGAATAATTGATACAAGGATGCTCTCCCGTGATTTGCCGTCACACGACGCGTGCGAGGCGATCTGAGAGCAACGCAGTTTCACACGTACCTGTGTATGCACCAGGGGTTGTTTTGGCTGCCTCCCAGCTGTTTCTTCTTTCTGCTACCCACCCCCCACACGTGTCAATATTTTCGTGCTTCCACACTGCAGCATGCCAGTAATATATAATGCACACCATATTATTTTCATAGTTTGTAACATGAACGGTCTTTGCAGATGTCCTTCATGGCAGCCTGCTTGCCTACCTGCCTGCTTGCCAGCCAACCAGCCTGCCTGCTTGCCTGGGTGTCTTTCTGCCTGCTTGCTGCTTTATGTTTGTCTGTCTCAGAAAAAAAGAGAGGGTGGGGAGGAGTGAAGGGAGGGGAAGAGAGAGAGAGAGAGCAGATCGAGAGAAAGGGATAAATTCCACTGGTGTTCGGGGAACGCAGTAAAGTAGCTGTATTGTAAAACTATCATCCAGGTAATGAATGTGTACATTTTCAGTTCTCATTGCCTGTGTCGGGCATTGTGTAAACGGACTATAATCTGTCCTCCGTCCCTTGACCCCAAGAAAACCATTCGTCTCTTTTTAAAACATATCTTTCCGTTAGTCAATCATTCACTCCATCCATCTAACTATTTGAAAAAAAGAAAGAAAGAAAGAAAGAAAGAAAGAAAGAAAGAAAGAAAGAAAGAAAGAAAGAAAGAAAGAAAGAAAGAAAGAAAGAAAGAAAGAAAGAAAGAAAGAAAGAAAGAAAATTGGGTTCCTATAGAAATAGGGAAATAACAAAGATTTTCTCTGGATATGCTAAGATGAAGGCGAGTCTTTTGAAACTCAACAAAGGATACGTAACGATGTCACTGACATGGGTGGGTTAAGTTCTGTTTACTCCCAAATCCACCCCCTCCCACCCCACCTTTCTCCGTGATCCTTCGAGCTGTAACGTAGTCAGGACTAAACAAGTGCATGCGAGACATACATAACGAAAGCCAGCAGTGTATAGACTACGTTGACTGTGTTGTAAGAGTGCCTCAAACCGTCGTAGAACTTCAGACGTCAGCAACTTTTACTGTGCCGATAGAAGCTTCATCCGGAAACAGGTTTTATAACAGGTGCGAACCCTAAGCACTCTTCTAAGTTTAGGCCAAAAATATTCAAAAATTAAAATCTCTCAAAGACACAGTTTTCTGTGTTTGTTTTCTTTCTCTTTATTTTAAAGAGATATATCTTGAAAATGGAGAGAAGGGGAGAGAAAGCGCTCCTTCATTCACTTTGTGAAAGCTTTTTAACGTTTGGTTTAAAAACGACTGTAGAAGATTGATATGATGTTATTTGGTATGAGGGTACTGTTTGCTGTAAAGCGCGTTGCTCGGTATCAAACTATGTGCAAATGAACTTTGCTCAGGAGCTATGCGCTTTGTCTACAATCCGCTGCGTGAACATGTACCTTTATCCATAGCGAGATGTTAGTTTTATTTTACACTCACTGGGCTCAAATACAGCATGGAATATCTCCAAGGCAGCATATTTGCCCAGTGTTAGGTAGCTTAATTAGAACTGGGATGTAAACAGGTAGATCCAGCAATGTAATAGCTGCCACTGTTACTTTTTATTTATCAGCGCTCTCGACAGTGTGTTAAATTACTCATACTTCCTGAAAGTGTGTTAACATGTCTAACGAGATGGTGCCACGATGACCCAGGCAAACTACGTGCCAGGTCTGAGGTGCAACCTGCGAGGTATGCAGTAGCCACGCAGGCTTATCACAATGCCAGGACAGTACGGCAAGCCTCGAAAACCATCCAAAATGTCTTCCCTCTCCCACATTCCAACCGAAAATTACCCGAAGGTATTCAAGCGTGAGAATTACTCAGCGTAAACAGTTTCGGGGCTGGCGCAGACCTTTAGAAACACAGCCATACCAAAACAAAACTTCAGCCAATGCACACTTTAAAAAACAAAACAAAACAAAACAAAAAAGCAGAACTGGCATTCCTGCAATATATGTTTAGGAAAGGCGAGAGATGACTATTTCATTCATGGATTATTAATAGATTCAACTCATATATTGAGCAACTGCGATCCTGCTTTGAAGAAACACGAGCTATGTTAAGAGGGGGATTTTCCCCTCGTGGGTCACAGAGTTTCCACAAAAGAGAGAGAGACGTGCCTGTCTGGAATCCTCGTGACATTCTTGGCTGCGCCCGTGCTTATTTTGCGTTGCATTCTCTCATCAATGGCAAAGAAACCAGCCTCTTCTTTCCTGTTATAACGCAGGAAGTCGGGCTTAAGTCAATAAAATACTGCACTTGCGCCATGCCACCTAACTGTAAACTAGTCTAAAAGCGTTTTCGCAAGGCTCGTTGGCTTTGTACTTTCGACATTAAAAATTTTAAGATCAGGTGTTCATTCAGATCTTTTTCTTATCGTTAGCGCAGCATTAATGCGTTCGAGCATGAACTACATTTTGATGCCCAACGCAGTTTGATTGAATAAACGAGACTTCTTCAGTCTGTGAAGACGGGTTGTGGATGCCAGCTCTGTAAAAGAGAAAGAGTTGCTTCGAAATGTTCCTTCTTAGCGAACCCTTTTGCTGCTCGTAGAACATTAGACGTGAAACCCTTCCCGTCGAATGTGTGTCACACTTTGCCGAACCTGCAATGAGCTAGCAAGTCGGGCGTTCATTCAACGAAGAACAGTCTTACCTGATGCTACCTAGTCCTAAGCCTGGCATCGCTCACTATAACCCTATATGTGTTCACAACAAAACAGCAAGTACAATGAATTGCTGCCTTTGAATTCCCGCTGTCACATTGCACTTATTAAATATTCCATTTATAAGGTACTATTATTTTTTATATTACACCCATGATGCTGTATCTGCTTTGAGTAGTCGAAATTGCTAGCAACGCATCTGTTCTTTCTGTTCAAATATGATTCTTTGAGCAGATAATGAGGTGCACTCACTCCCCCCCCCCAAAAAAAAAACCGGAAAGAAGTGTTATCTTCCCCTAAAACTGACGTCACCATTCCCTTTTCATTACCACTGTTTTAATAAAGTTTTTGAAACTGGGTATGGCGTACGGATATAATATTCAAAAACTGAATCAAAAGCTACGTGACTGAAACAGAGAGAGAGTAAAAGGAAGAAGAAATCGTAGATTAAGAAACAAAGAACCCTATATTAGAACTGTATTACCCAGCTACACTATAACTACCAAAGACGATGCCTCCCTCACTCCCTAACTCTTGCAAGACACCTTTGCACCCCGTCCTCCACCTAGTAGCGGCATTCGTTTAAAGCCTCGTAGTGCAAGGGAGACAACTCCGTAATAGTACTCTGAAAGGGCATGCATAAGGTGCAATACAGGTTCCTAGTTATTTCCCTTTATTTTTCAATACTATACCTAATTTTTACTGTATTAGGAAAAAACAAAATCCCCGAGACAATTTTAAACTATCAAAAGTCTATTGTCCATCGGATTTTTATTTTTTGCCCTTTTTAAATTATAGTTTTCCGCTATAATATAGACGCACTTTCATCCGTTCCATATATACTGTCTTAAAACTAAATTTTTCATCTAGTTCCCGGTCCACCTTCCACTTTCTAGTAATACTTGACATCTTTCACATGACTAACACAGTCATCAAATTTCCTCACAAGTTCAAGCAAGTTTATATAGGAGCGCGCAAGCGTATAGACAACTTGATAAATTTTCCCCTTTAGTGAGGCGCATATCTGGCTACTCAGTGCCAGTGCTGCTGCTGCTGTTCCCCATTCCCTATGCCCAACTTTTTTTTTGGGGGGGGGGGGGGGGGGAAGATGGGTGTTAGTAATCAGGAGAAATGTTCGTGCACTGGATAGCAATTCCACTGGTAGCTGTTGCCAATGCAAGAGCTCTGCAGCCGTCAGTAAATACAGCGAGGGACTTTGGGCACATCAAGTGTTCATAGTTTTCCAAGGCAGTAGAACCCACGGGGAATTATCTTTCAGACTCCCTGCGACTGTGTGTGTGAGAGAGAGAGAGAGAAAAAAAACCGGGACAATTTCGTAAAGTTCATTGCTTTAGTGTTGGAAGCGACCACGCGGCAATTAATTCTCTAGAGGTCAGATACCTCCCTCCCCTATTTTATTCTTATACTGTTGGACTTGCTCGGACGCACCTCATTATCTGACATTCTCTCATTTTAACAGCGAATATTTCGCATTTTTGGTGAGAAGTCAAACATGCTGTACATGTAGATCACACAGAACACAAGGACTAACAAGTATCGTACGCACTAGCCTGAAACTTTCCACCCCAACCTTTTATTAACCTGACAGAAGCCCTGTACTGAGAGAAATGATATTCACTTATCCTCTTCTGGCTCGCATGCCCGTGAGATGGTGGTCTTGTACCCATTCCATGTTCTAGACACTGTATAATAATGGTTACACTGTCCTACCCTTAACATCTTAAAAAGGCCACGTAACAACGCAAGGGAATAGTATAACCAAATTCACTACAACTCTAAACACATGCACTCAAATTTCACTCAACACACACAAACAACTTTGAGAAGTATGTTAAGAATAGTTTATCAATGACATTTGTTTCATAACAGTCATCATTCCAATCAGCTGCCAGCTTTTTGATGTTTAGAAAAATTAAAAGCCTGACTATGATTGAAAATAGCGTTGACAACCATAACAAAAGAATGCAGGTTAAAATCCATTTTGTAACATAGCTCTTCGCTAATGCACGAAGAACAAACATATAGAAACCCTTGTGTGAATACAAAGGGAGTAGTTTTGTACAAAATGTTTCAAGTCTTTTAACATGCCCCAATCTGAGTAAGTCATTATTAACAGAAAAACCGCTGTGCAAGTTGCTACCGACTTGCTCCAACCCCCCCCCCCCCCCCCCCCCCCCCCCCCCCCCCCC
>SMGT01001670.1:518979-560891 GCA_004794575.1 Lanistes nyassanus | reverse complement strand
CCCCCCCCGCCCAACACCCCCGTCTTTTTCTACGGTAACGTATGAAACCCAAAATTAAGACAAAAGGCAAACAGATAACAGCGTATTTCCTTGATTCAGTCATCATTCACACAAAAACCTGTCTGTGCATGCAGCGTTCACACGCCAGTGAAGCTCATTTTGGGAGGCGAGCGTCCGAAGACAGGAGATTCTTGTTAAGTCCAGGCGCACACGTAATCCCTATTCAGACTAGTAAATAGGACAGTCGTCGCGGGCATTCAAGATTCTGAAACCGAAGACAAGCCTGAGAAGTCGACACAACAGCTACGCGGTATTCTCGGAATACACAATGAAAGGCATCGTAGGACTTTGTGTGTAAATGCAAAACCAACGCATCAATGTACTGGAGGTAACAATTTCTTCAGATATGAACTGTCGTTGAAATCATTCCCACCCGCTACTTAAAAAAAAACTGTAATGTTCTCCCCCAGCTACTTTCACCTGAAATATCCTCTACCATTTACAATCCCCTAATCGGTGCACGTGCATCCTCAACAGAAAGAGGGCAACGCTATGGGACTGTGAAACTAATATTCCGATCGCAACCAGAAGCAGTGTAACAATCACATGGTGATACCCGGTCAGGCGTAACGTGACGGCCGTCAAACGTTGCGTTAGTGGTGATCACAGTGATCTCTCGTCACGCATTGTAATGCATCATCGAAATAAGTCACCAGCAAGCATATCATGTCCAAGCAAGCACCGTCCACAGCTTACAGACTCGTTCCTAAATAAAAACTGATTACCGGTGTGGAGTGGACGCTACACAGCGTCCGGTCACGACAATCCATCCACGAGGTTAAAAAAAAATAAAACAAGGACTAAACAAAATTTTAATTCTGAAGCTCGCCGCAGCTTTCAATATCACAACGCTCGCCCTCGCAATGTTGCGCGCTTGTTCTCGGCAATCAAAAACGTTTTCTTTCAAATCCGGGCGCTTTAAGTTCGTCGCTTCGCAACCACGCATCGTCGGAAGCCGTACAAAAACTCAGGATGAAGACCTTAATCCACAACAGGAAGCGCCGTGAATTAAACCAGTTGTTAGCATACATCCCCCACCTCTTCCTCGGGGTCACCATACCGTGGAAGCTAGCCGGCTCATTAATCAAGAGAACCGGCAGTGACCCTCCGCTGACAAGGTCATTTCCGCTGGGGATTAATGAGAACCCCGACGTCAGCGAACATGAGACACGAACTGCGAAGGCGGCAGACATGGGCGCGGAGCCCGCGAGTTACGCTAGGTAGTGGCGTCAGAGTTCCTACAGCAGACCTCACGAGTTCTGACGCCACTAACTGGCGCTGCTGGCCTTTCTCGCGTCCTTGCAGCTCGGCCCCTCGCGTACCCACACTGACAAGCGGTGGAGCTGCTCTCATTGTTCTCAGTCAAGGCTTTCAGCAGCCTGCTTGCTGTAGCAGCTTATGGACGCAAATGCAAAACACTCGGCTTCCACACGGCAACGCCAAATACGTCGAAAATTTCCTTTTTTCATTTTTTTCCTTCTTCATACCCCAAGCTGGCTTGTGATCCTCTGCGTTGCTCTACGTTGTTCCTCTTCCAAAAATCAGACCCAATCAAGCAACGGGCTTGAACGAAGACCCGAGGGACAGGTTTGGGTTTGCCCACCCATTCCCCCCCCCCCTTTTTTTTGGTGCGGAAGGGGTGTCCCAACGCTTCTAAATGTCGCCGAAAGCAATATCAACAGGGAGATGAAATCCTGAACACCGTAAAACAACTTCTTTCTCGCGCCAACATCAGTTCATTCCTCACGTTTGCTCACTTCCTGCCTCTGTGTGCACACGAACTTTCGCCTTGCACATGGCTTCGTGAGGAAATTACACTAACCATCTCCTTGGTTGCTGCGCACGTGTTGTGCGCAGCAACGCCATTACCACAGGTGTTTTTGTTCGTACAAAGTGTGAACCGCCGGTAGAAGTAATCGACAACCGCTCGAAATACAACGAAACATGACTCCTCGGACACCGACAATTTTTCATTTGCATTACGATCTGCTCGCCTGTTCTCCGCTTCGTGTAAGCTCTTAGTTCGATAAAAAAAATACATCAACAAAGATTCTAGCTTGACCTCGCCATCTCAGTTCAGCAGCAGACGCACCATCAAGAACATTCGTATTTTTCCCACACTATGCTCGTGTCTGCACGCGCTGAAAGTGATTTGACTACTGTACTGCATCTTGTGCACCAAACTCAGCAAAGCAGAGGCTACAGCTCTCTTCTCTGACTCTCTCTCTCTCACCGTTTAACACATCGGTGAGCAGAACAATATGCTCCTAGGGAAGACGCCATACGATGACCAGAAAAGGGAGGCAAGCCACGGCTCGGTCTACACGAACGCAGCCTCTCTGAAGCGCATGAACTTGATGCTTCGACCGTCGAACAAGGCCAGCGTTAAAGTGACCCACAACCACGAAGTGCATGTCCTTGTTCTGCGGCAGGCCATGACACACAAGGCTGGCCTTGACCCGTTACAAGAATTGCGGACGTCACTCGACACCCACGAAAGTCCCAATGCTCTGGACGAAAAGCTCTGACGTCACAACCTCGCTTCACTGGCGACTTTTGCGTGCCGAAAGCTACCCGCTTCCGAGGTCACGGGACGAGTTTTATGAAGGCGAGCTCTAATCTCACGCACCTACCAAACGTCTCTTTAGTCGTTTAACCTGTCCCAGTACCATGGCGGCAACTGTACGCACACAGCACAAAAAGAAAGCATAACGTCCGAACCTCCCTGCTTCCTTTCCTTCCAGTGAACCGGAAGTGGCGTTAGGGGTCATGTCGGCCTGCTCGCCCCACCACGAATCCGCGTTTTTCTCTAAGAAATGAGTTATCACTGAAACCTGTGACCTGGCCGCAACGAAGCCCACGCACGAACTGCTCTGGTATTGGCATGGAGTTCGTTTAAAAAGCACCATTTTGAACCATGAATAACACCAAATTCTATTTTCCTCCGTTACCACACCTCCCCGTTCCTCTCCACACAGAATTACGTCCAGGAACACAGTAAACAATCATTTTGTGCACACTGTAGTACCTTCGCTTTTAACCCCCTCCCACCTAACTTAGTTTAGCGTTCTACATGCAAACAATATGAAACACTAGAGGCACTGTTCACAATCCACAAATCAACATACTCTTCCCCATCCCCCTCCAACCCTACCCCGCCCACAACACTTGGAAAATTCAAATCTGTATCTGTCAAACCAGTTCATTATTAACAATCACGAAATCGAAAACGTAACGCAAAGCAAAATCTGTTCGCTTCCTCTCATCCTGTTTTACCGAAAATACTTTTAGAAAAAAAGTGCTCCTCGCACAACCAACGACGTGAAGAGGGACAAAAAAAAATCACTTCACTAACTGCAGTAAAACTCCAACAAAACTTCACACAACCTTTCTCTTTACCAAACAAATTCTATCAAAAAACGAAGAAAGTGTTCTGCGTTTCACATTGGCTATGGTCACTGCATACCACGCTTGCCATCGTGGAGCATGGAGAAGCAAATGTCTAGGCCAAATCATCGAGTGCAGGCACACGCAAAGGATGCCCCGACGAAGCGCCCCGAGCTTGTCTGCCCACTGCGTGCTCTCTAGCGCCTGAGTACAACTACTGTTGTGTCGTCTGCGACGCGCAGATAATGGTCATAGATCTGGTCGTAACGGCTGGCTACCCTACAATGCCAGCGACGCTAGAAAGGGAACAGCTTTGATGTCGCCCGCAACTTTAAAACCTTCGGTGGTGCTGTCGCTCTGGTGACTGACAGGAAAGAGCATTTCATTCGACCTGTGTAACTTCCTGCAAAAAGACCTCATTTCTGCACTTCTGCAGATCGGACTTACGACGTAAAGGCGATCTCTCGTGGAGGGGTGGGTGTATACCACGTTTACACCTTTTTGAAAGCGTCGTATTTCCTACAGGATATATGCACTGTATGCATAGGCTGATCAAACAATCCTGGAAGTGTCGCGTCTTTCGCTACCGATTTTCATTGTTCTCGAAATTATACACATTTCACAAGCTGCATACCTCAATCCGCTGACACCCCCCTCCCACCACACACACACGACTGGTACCCCTCACTCCACGAACAGAATACTGTATTTTACCCTGTTGTCAGATACATCTTTTATCAAGCCTGCTTACAGTACATCTTTATGTCCTAGAAAGTGACTCATTACGTCTGCACTAACCTTCAAGAACTTTAAAAAAAAATCCTTAAGCTGACGATTCTTCCAAATATCTGACATGCAAGTGCTTTAAACAACTGTGAAGCCACACTGCCAAAAATGGGGGATGGGGGAAAATTCAACAATAAATAGCCAAACAGAAACCATCCCTTTAAATCTCAATTTTCACATCCCTCCCTTGTATGTGGCACAACGCAGAAATGGGGATCACATGTGACCAGAATACACTTCTATCCTGCCTGCAGAAGTCAACACACATTGGCCGAAAACTTGGCAAGCCACAGACATTCTCATAAGCAGCCATACAAACACCATGAAATAAGAAAAATGAATTTAAAAAAAAACCCACTAAGACTGATCAAAGTGGAAAAATAGAATATACTAACCAAAATTTAGCATTCGTTCCTGTGCTACCTTTATATCCAGGTGCAGTGTTCATCCACTCATTTGCAAAAATTAGCTTTATCTATGCACAAGTACTGCTGTACACTGATAAAATGTTTTATATAGATCTGTATGTATATATGTACAGGTCACACATTTTCACATCATAAAACAGTTTCAGCGAAAGGAGCATTGCAATGTTATCAATGTAAGTTCTAGTACAGGAAAAAAAAGCATAACCAATCTTATGGGCATTCAAAGTGAAAACGTTTAAAAAAATCAAAACAAGTGAAAACAGCACATGACCAGTAGCTACAGAATTCATAAGCAAATGCCTGTTACACCATTCTTGCTTCTAAAGCACTTGTAAGGGGATGGGCAGGGCAATGACAGATGATTAAAAACAAAATTCTTCACACCCCCTCACCCACTCCTACTGCTTTTATCCAACATTCCTGTATAGCTGTCAACTCTTTGAACTCAGCGGTCAGATATGTGTCGATAGTCATGAGACAACATGGTTCTGCATCAACGTCTACGAGATGACAGTTTAAAATAATTTTATTAGCATACTAAAAGACAGAAGGGAAGTAACCTTTGCATCAATGAAAAAAGCTATCATCAGTTGTATCCCCTGTACAGTTTGAATTAGTTTTAAACGTTAGTTGTGGCTCTCCAAAGATGTTTAGTGAACAGACCACCAGGTCTATGTACACCATTCAAAATGGAACACCAGGTAGTGTGGGAATCACCTTTAATTTATTTTTAGAAGGGGATTCACGGGAAACTGCTACTACATATTTCACAGAGGAAGCATTTACCAACAGGTTTAAAACAGAAAATGACTGATTATTCCATTTACATTTGTGAAGTGTACAAGCAGCGACATATAGAATTCATTACATATTTTTTTGTGTGGAAATAGTGATAGCCTTTGAGACCAAATAGTAAAAACTATTTAAAATTTTCCAAAATAAAATTAAAATAAAATTATAATCATTTTGATGACCAAGAACTGATCTTTCCAAATGCATGAACTTTATAAATGAAAGGAATGAAGTACAAGCAGTCTTTAAAAAAAGCCAGATTCTATTGAATTCCAAGAGATTTTTTTTATATCTGAGCCCAGTGAGTTCAAAGAGTTAAGGTAAAAACTCAAAACATGCATATAAAAGAATGGAGCAATTAAGAACAAAGAAATCTAGAAATTTTAGATTTTGCACACCCGGCAGGCTTAAAATTGCCTTTTTGAGGTCCACCCTCTACTTGACTAATAAATTTTATAAAATCTTCGTACCAAGTAAAATCCAGCTACTAATATCACTGGTTAACTCTTTGACCCCACAGGGACCCGCAGGGCTAAGAAACCCTAGAGGCCACATAGAGACCGCAGAGATTTACACGTTTAAAAAAAATACCGCTTAAAAACTACCACACACAGTAATATATTTTACATATTTAAGAAAGATCTATTCTTCGGCATCACAATGGAAACAATACTTTTAGTTAACATTATTAAATACTACTTACTATTTGGTGCCAAATGTCACTTTTTGCACACACAACAAACGAAACACGTGTAGCCATTGTGAACGACGGAAGTAGACCTGGCCAGCCGCTACACTAAATCTCGTTTGGCAAGCCGAAACTTTTTCCGAAACTCATTTAGACAGTGCAGGGGAAACAACTGATGAAAGAGCTTTACAGTGATACAAAGTTTACTTCCCTTATACCGTTAAATGCATCACTGCAAATGTTTAAATTCGCCGCAAGTTTGTCGGTTGAGCGGAGTCGCTAGTCGTTTAGTCGTCGCAAGTTAGCCGAACCCAATGGGGTCAAAGAGTTAAGAGGAGTGAATCTTTCTGCCATCATGTTACAGGTAGTGTTTGGCTACTGCTATAAAATCAATAAAGCCCCATCGTTGTACATGTAGACTTCAACTTATAAATATAGCAGTTTTACACACTACTTTCAATATTTTTAATACATTTCCTAAACTTATTTTGCCCTAAGTAAATGACTACTTTCCCTAGTCCATGCTGCAACACTTAGCTTTGCTATTTAAAGATTATTCACTTCGGCATGAAAACTCCAAAACAGTTTATATCAACAGGGAACAACACAACTGGTGACCAAAGGTGTGACTATTGCACAAAATTACTTGCTGTTGTGAAAATCAAAGATGTAACACTAAGAGAAAAAGAAAATGACAATGTGGTAAAATCACTAATATCAACCTGTAGTCCACAGGCTCCGTGGTCCTCTGGCTTCAGAACAGGCAAACACAATGCAAGGCTGTACAATCACAACTGCCTAAGCTCACAACAGACTGGGATGCCAGCATCAGAAAGTAAATATGCCTCCTTATCTTGTGCACACTATTGCCTTTGAAAAGTAACAGCATAACTGCATGTGGGTAGGTGGGCAGGGAAAACAAAACTAGTGTCACACGGTTAAACCCAATCTGTAGGGAAGTTTTATTTTTAAGGTATGCTTACAGTACAGATTTGCAGCTGGGGGTTTTGAGGGGGCCAGGGTTGGGTGTAATACCAGTGATAAATAACAGGATCAGTAGGAAGAAGTATGGAAAAGCCATTGAACAGCCGTAGCGGTGGTCAAATATTACACTAAGACTGGACGGCGATACCAACAAAAAGCCAGAAGCTGTGTGGTTCGTTACCAGAGACCTCCAGTTCAGTAACCAGCGTCTTTCTCATGCGAGAACAGTCTAAGGCAGAAGGCCTCAGCGTGAAATATTGGTTCTAGTAACATTTAAAAACGGACTTGGCACGAAAACACTATGTAGGCAGAAAGGCTTTGATGATTGCAATTTTCTTCTTTGCCAGAGTTTTAATCAAGATGGGTAGGGGCAGTCTTCTGAAAAAAATGAACAAACACCAAAAAGCACAACTTCAACTTCATGTATGCAATGATGTTGTAAAGCATTAGCATACAACACATCAACACCACTTGCAAATTGTGCCTTCATGAAGTTAATCAAAATTTCAAATGTTAAGAAAAAAAAAAACTCTTCCCTGCTCAAGGAAATAACTGTGATTCCCAAAGCATGGCATGACTACTAGTGCAGTATCTGAAAGCATTTATTTCAAAAAAATGAATATGCTTAGATGCGCCTGCAGTTGTGTACACACACAATTGCAAGACCCTAAGATCTCTAATCTTTACCGGTACTATCTTTCCATATACAGCCAATCCTGAAAATATACAGACGGATCCTATTTCATCACTTAAAATTACAAAATACATTTCTAGAAACAACTTTAAAGTAGTTCTTGCCTTTATTTAGCCTGAATCAAAGAGGCCATTTTGAATTGATTCAAGAAAAAACAACCTCCATGCCATCAGCATACATGCAGGTTTGAAGTTAATGACAATGTGACGCCAGATGAAAGAGACCTCTATGACAGTGTGAAGGGTAAGAGATATTGCACGGCTAAACAACGGAAGGCTGCACTTCATATCATGTTTGAACTGGTTTCTAAATCAATGATTATATGTAATACCCAAAAAATCCAGGCATCGGCAGTCTGGCACCAGAGGCAGCAGCCATTGTAACCACAAGTGTTGTCTAGTAGAAGAGGTATTACAAGGAACAGAAGAGCAGAAAGGAAGGAGGGATTAAAGAAGTGCAGAAAGTAGGGAAAGTTTTCAGCATTGGAAAATATAATTTTCATCAGGAGATCAACAAATTTAAAATTTAAAACACTCTCGATACACAAATGTACAAACTATCGTGTGTGCACTGTTTTGCAAATGTACATGTATATCCACACGTGCATACCACAAACCTGCATGCGTAAACATTCACCCACATTTTAAAAAAACTAATGCATGCATGCTGGCATTAAAAACAAAAGTCTACATCAAGCGATCAGTCACAAAAGGGGATGGTAGATGGCAAGATATATATGATTGTATACATGTACATACAACAACAAAACGCCTGAAATAACAAAAATCAAATACGGTAGCTACTTTATCATGCCAAGGATACCATAATCAAAGGACCTAAATGTTTAACATACAAACTAAAGACTGGCACAGGCAAAGAAAAGAAGAAAAACAAAGGGGGGGGGGGTAAAATCCTAAAATGGTGGGTCAAACTTCAAGGCAGGACCATGAAAGCATAGGGCACTATTTTTCACATATCACTGTGTATGAAAACAACCACATTCATTGCAAACAAGTGAAAGGGAAGGATGATACACGCTAACAGTCTCAGTCTACAGATGTAAGACCGATAATGCTGGGACTATGGCGGCACACATGACTGTGACAGCCCTTTGAAGCTTGCATTATTAAACATGGCTTCTGGCACATGGGTGCTAGGCAGTTGTTTGTAAGAGAAATGCTTTCTCTTCCCCCCTCCCAACACTTTTTATATTCTCCATTCTGCTCGTCACAAGCTCTCATGCACGTCCATAGAATTAATCGAGCAAGTTTTCTGAATTGCGTGAGGAACGGAATCGTGCTTGCTGTGGGTGTGTATACGTAGATAACATGTGCATTATGTTTTGCCACAACACTAGGTCTTCTCTTGCCGACAATTTGCTCTCCACAAATTAAAAGATGTGAACAGTGCACCAAACAGGACAGTGGCAAACATTGCCTCACAACACAGAAAAGCTTCACTCATCAACAGCCCTGCAATGCATCTCCATTTCAGTTCAGTTCTCTCCCTTTCTATAAAGACAAGTTCCAGAAGGCTTAGGCAAGGAAAGAGTCTTGTGCATATCCTTTGAGGGTGAGGGGACCAAGGGAAAGTAGAAAAAAAAAGATAAGTGAACACAGGCATTATGCTGCCTTGTGGCGGCCCCCACATAGGCCACAGGCCGTGCCACACCTGTGGCACGCGTGAAGTGGAAAATAGCACCATAAACAGGGTATGAAAAACGACAGTATTGTCAATACAGTCCACTTTTTGCAGTTGGAGTCATCAGTGTGGTCGCACTCACATGGGTGTCTGAACTCGCCATCAGCATCCGACAAGCAGTGATAGATCAAGCACTTGGTGCACCACACGCAAGTCACACACTCAATGCAGCGTGTCACCGTGTCTGGGGCACTGTCGCAGCTTCCTCTGTGATTCTCCTCCACATTGAACATGACACGGCAGTGTTTGCAGCGGGCCTTCTGGCTGACCAGCCTTCGGGACTGCTCACTTTTGTGCTTTTTATCCTTAGTCTTTATCGGAAGAGGTGGGTAGGGCTGAGAAGTGACGGGCTGCTTCTTCGTGGACGTGCTCTCTCGTTTGGCAGGCGGCTTCTGGACCGGTTCCAAGCTGGGGTAGCTGTACTCGTGCGGTGCACCAGTCTTGTTCTTTGCGAAGATCACATATGGCTCCTCTTTGTACACAGTGCAATCTCCATCCAAAAGTCCCATATCCGACTTTCCACTGAGAGAGGTGGGGTCATCGGATCGAACCCACACGTCGTCTCCGCCACTCCAGCTCTCTAGGCTATCCGACTTACATGGGGAACTCTTGTCACTCCCCAGCGTTCCCCCAGTATCCTTGTCTCTCTCCACAGCTCGCCCGGAAGTTGTACCGCCACTCCCATGGTTGGCAAGGGATTTGTGTGTGGGAGCTGAGATGTAGTGTATGCGGTGCAGGTGATGATGGTTAGCCTGGTAAGGATGAGATGAAAAGGAAAAAGGATTGCTTGTTCCAGGTGGCACAGTAGATGTAGGAGAGTGAGGTGACGGGCTACTGGTGGTGGTGGAAGTGGTGGAGCCCGACTGTGATGAGCTGTTTTTTCTAGTCATAGGCAAGTTGACCATCTGCAGAAAGAAAATTCAAAATATATCTCCATTACAGTACTGCCTCATTTAGAGCTAAACACAGTCTACTAAAATAACACCATCGATCATTACCATCAGGAAAATGTAACAAAAATGTTCTCTTACTGTGGACATTTAAGCATAATAACCTACTGCAACGATGCTTTATAAACCAATCACTGACAAACTGAATGTTGGCATACACCTTTTCCCTAAACCCCTCCCCACTTAATTACACTATGAGAGAACACAGGATAAAGAACAGACTGAGCACTCCCATCCCATCAAGACTATTCAACAACTAAACAACAACAACAAAAAAGTGATATTTAAGGGAAGAAAATTGCAGTTCGAGTATCCACAAGAACACAGAATCAAAATCTCTTCTGAATGCTTAATTACTGTAAATAATAGCACTTGGATTCATAGCAAAAGTCCTATCTCAGAGTATCCTTTTCTCAAAATCCACGGCAACAGGAAACTGACAGTACCCTGTTGTTACATTTGTAACTGCACCAAGATAATGTCATAAACCCAGCAACAAATTACTGCAGTCAAGTGGACTATTCAAAGTTTATATTCTGCTGTACCATAGGCGAAGACAAACTCCCCCCAACCCTCCCCAGTTATTCTCAAAACCAGTTCCTTTCACCACCCCACTCCTTTCTTTCCCCTAACCAAGAGATGGCCATAGGTGAAAATGCTGCACTTCAACACATGCAGTAATATTAATAGTAATATTCTTAGTGGTCAGTGAAAAAAATGTTAAGGTAGAGTTTAAACCTTCAGTCACATGGACTTAAATGTCATTATCATGATTATGTACTAATGTACATCATGGTCACCAAGGTTTGAAGCCACCCCAACTATTATAAATTTACACAGGCAAAGGCTGGGCATTAACAGTACAGGTACTTCATTTATTGCCATCCACATAAACATGCTGCAATCATTCTAACACACTAAATTTCCCAGCTATAATGAAGCTATCAACATTTACCTTTGGCAAGCATGAATTGCATAGTTAGTGTTAAATTTGCCCACTGTGGAAAAATATGGTTCATCCAATACCTTCCCAAGGCAGAATATAATACATTTACATGGTTTCTCAAGTGCCTATTGTGGTTTTTGACTGTTTAAAAAACAATGAAACAACAAATCCTGTTTGAATCAAGCATTTCTCTTTGTTTTTATGAAGTTTTTTTGAGGGGGGGATGGGGGGTTGCAACAGTGCATGAAAAGCAAAGCCTACTTGATACAACATTGGAACAGAAAGGTGTTTCATATACCTGGAAATGTGCTTGACCTTTAAGGGACTAGAAAAGAGAGCACGTACGTGTCAAAAAAAAAAAAAGACAAAAACAGAAAAAGTTAAAAAGCAGACTGAAAATCCCCGGTCTCTAAGCCTGCCTTCATTTTATGATGACAGTCCATGTAAAATGTAAATGTTCGAGGACAATGCATGCGTGGGGTGGTAAAAGTAAGTGCAGCACTTCTCAAGATCTATATTTGCCTACACAGAGGCTCTCATTCACTTTCAGTGGCAAGAAATTTGTCACCGACACGCTCCTACAAAATTTATTATGGGCGAAATAAAATTACAAAATGCACTTAACAGTCACAGACCTGAATATATGTTACTGTTGATGAAAACAAGACCCCACCAGTAATGTGGACTTATGAAATATTGAAAGAAAATGCTGATACCTAAAACCTGCCAGGGCAGCAGAACAGAAATGTCAAATGGATGATAGTAAAATGTGCTCTTATCAAATTAGCCTTTTAAAAAGATGCCTTGCAGAGCTACATTATGAAGCACTGAAAAAACTGTCCAATTAATCGTAAGATGGCTCTGTTCTGTCTTCCAGACTTCTATAGTGAACATGCAAGGATCTCAACAGTTATCTTGTTTTAAGCCAGAACATAATCTAACATTTATGTTTCCTGACAACAAATTTTTCTGCTGCATAAATCACCAGCACTACTATTCACGTAACCCTGTACGACTAGGGGTGGAGCTAGACAACAGCCTCCTCACCGTTGCACCCAACTAACTATAAACTGTCTTCTTCCACATCCATGTTTTGCCATAAAAGTATTTGTCTGGGTACCGAAAGACTTCTGGTAGCATACAATTCTATTTTTAGACTTTTTAGGAGGAGGAAAATTAACCCCAATATTTAAAAAAAAACCCAGCCATTTCACTAAGTTTTCTTTTCATGGAAGCGCACATCTCGAGTTAATGCCAATTTCAGGCATTAAAAGATTCCACCCCCACCATAAAAACGCCCCAGAAGATAGTTTACAGACTAAGTTTACAAGGAAAAAGGAGCTGAATAATTGTAAACATGTCAAATATAAAACATACTATCAAAATGACTAAAAATGCTTGCATGTGCAGAAATATGTGCTTCTGGCAACACTTTCAGCTCACCTAGTTTCATTAAAGACCCAGACACTCTCGTGATGACAGCTCCAGCTTTTTTTTTTATTCTCATTCATTCTCAAGTACAAGATCATCCTTCTTTGTTACTATGTCAGGGTTTGCCAACTGACAGGCATGATTTATGTGCAGTTTTAAGAACAATGGGGAACAGCAAAGGAAATATTACAAGCAAGCTGCTAAATGTTTTACGAGCAGTTTCAGAGACAATGGGACACACCAAGCTTCTCTGACACATTGCACTTTCTTTATAAAATTACACCAGGAATAATAGTTACAGAAACATGTTACAATGTTACAATAGACTGCTTATTGATTTTGGCAGTTTCTTGATCTTTTGTTTGTTCATTTATGCTTACATTCCAATGCAACATAAATCAACATAATCAACCCAAACATTCTGCCATGTCTGACTTTTTTCCCCACAGAAGACAGATCACAGCTGACTTTCTCTTCTTGTTTACCTGAAAGACTCTGTCTTCTCCTTCATTTGTGTAACCTGGGCAAAACGAAAAATATGCAGTTAACATCACAGACCCTGTATGCAGACGAGTGTTGTAATATTTTGTTATAACCAAACATATAACTAATTCAAGTTACCAATCGTACTCCAGCAACATTTAAAGCAGAAATCTGATTATTTTGAAATTGTACATTGTTCATGTACTCTTTAACTACTGACAGTCCAAATGATTTTTTTGGTGCTGTTGGCACTTAGGAAGAATATAACAGGAGCATAATCCAAAAACAATGAGATTCATATTTGCATGTAGCTAAAGGGGGAACAAATCTACTCTCTAGTTAAACACCACTTTTCTTATCAGTCTCACATTATTTCAGTGACGTTGGAATTAAATTTTCCTTCCATCTAATTAAGAAAGGGCAGGAAAATGCCAATTCATTATGATCTAATTATAACCAGCCTGCAGCACATTTCTTCACCTTTAACCCATACCCTAACATCTTTCATGGTTGTACTGGCACGTTCATTTAAAAAAAACAAAACCTCGTCATTTGCATCCCTCATGCCTTGCTAGTTGGAAATGGACAAATATTTAGGTTTGGATAGTGGTTTATATGGACCCCAAACAACTTTGGTGCTTTCTGTGGTCATGCTACATAAGTATGCACACAAATACAGTGGCCTCTGCAGTGTTGAAACCTAGCCTGGCCAAACTGTTCCCCACCCCCACCTCCTGAAACAATCAGGACAGCGAAGACATTTGAAATGCTCTACGAAATCCACAAAAGACAGCTCAAGCTTTTCACTTGGCCTTTCCTTTAATGTCAACTGCCATTAATTTCCTGATATGCTCCTGTTTAATTGAAATGATGGATCAAATGCATGACGGTTGATTAATAGACAACTGAGCAATTTACATAAAATAACCAAGAATATGGACTTACTGTCAAATATTTTTTCTTTTACACTTACTACGGTAATTACCCTTTAAAAAGAAAAAGCAGCATCCATGTACAATTTCTGACGTGAAATCCCCCTACAAACAAGACGTGCACAATGTGAGGATGGCTCTATTTTCTTTTCTTTTTTTGCGGGGGTGGGGTGGGGGGATAACAGGGAGGTAATAATCTACAAGAGATGTGACACGTAAATTTTTTTGTGACAAAAAGTTTTAAGATGGTAATGCTGCAGCAATTTAAACTGGCTGAGTGAATGCAGTGTAATGATATTGTAAACAATGAGAATGTTTGAGCCACGTGATGTACTCACTACTAGCAACTGTAGATCCTGCAATCTCATTTGTATACAAAATGTCCTTTAGTAAGCCAATAAGTTTGCAATGAACAGTGAAAAGAAGGGAGAACAGTTTTTAAAAAAAAGGTGAAAGCTTAATAAAGTTCCGAGACACATCAGATGGCACACATAATGATTAACATTTCAACAAATGTGCTAAATGTAACACGTTTGTATACTTGACTAGTCCAAGTACTATTCTCACCTTCATTGAGATCAGCAACAGCGTATCGAATACCATTGTCAAAGGCCTTAGCATCATCAGATCTTTCGAATGTCAAACCAAAGCGCTTCTCGTCTGTATTCCAGTGATGAAACTTGGGGTTTGCTTTAGTGTACTGAATATCTTTTTTCAGCACACAGTTTAATACCACCTATCAAAAATAAACAAAAAAATATTCAGTAAAATGTTCAGTACAGCGTACACGTTATATGCATATGGATCAACTAAGTAAAACCACTTGAACATTCCTTTTAAGTTTTAAACATGAACTACTTCAGTACAACATTATGACACTGATGAAACTTGTGGTCTGCTTTAATGTACTGAAATTTTTTCCATCAACGTTTAAACCACCTTTTAAAAAAATTGTTCACGCTCAGTACACTGTACATACATATGGATCAACTAACTAAAACCACTTTTGAAACAAGATCTAAATATGAACTATTTCAGTAAAACAGTAAAAAATTAACCTTCTTTTAAATATAACCTGTTAATATGTAAGCTTAGCAAATTTCTGACAATTCCTTAGATTAACCAACATTTTAAGAATGTTTCTTTTGTTATCCTTGATGGAGGAATTTCTAGACATGCAGATGAAGAAAGACCTTCAAATCTGGTTAAGATTTGTTTAGCCCCTTGTCAGGGTACTTTCAAATCAGATGGCTTAACTAATGTAGCATGTCGTACATTCAGACAAAACCTTTCTTATTACACAAGACAGTGTATGTGCAAAGGGACAAATCTCTATCATTACTCCACCAGAATCACTTGACAGCAAGACTGTAGATGTTGAAGATTGAAAAAAGATTACTGGTTCATTAGTTTATGGAATTTCCCAGGATAAACCCCTGTATTATTTACATATGCCTCATAGGTAAAGATGGCTCTATCCGAATCAGGCAGAAGTGATTGTGAAATATTTGATTGAGAAGATTATTCAGAACCTTCGTCTGAAGAAAGAGATCTCTGCAATAAATGCCAGGGAATCAGACGGTGTATTGCTTAAAACGACGACTACAGCATTTACTGGAACTCATATTTGACCAACCTTGGCTTGTCTACAAATACAAGTTGATGTCAATTAGGCAGGAACCATTCTTTCTTTCTATAGTTGTAGATTTACAGCCCTTTTGAATTGTATTTGTAATACCAACTGCTCCTTTATAATTTTTTTTTAAAGATGAAAAATCATTCTCTTTTTAGAAGCAACCCATACAGACAAGGTAAAATCCAAAAGGGAGTTAAGAGTTTAACACACAAAATCTGAGGCCTCTATTGTTCACTTTACTCTTTAGCTGAGTGAACGTCTTGTCACACTTACAGTATGCATTTCAACACTAATCATTATTATTATTTTCACTGTACATATATCTGCAAACAATTCCTTAACATTTAACAGATATTTGGAATGCTACCCAGCTGCTGAACACAATGTGAGGTGATAAAGTTGCATACAAAAATTAATAGCTGGTTAGTCAATTCAAGACCATGGCTCTACTTGGAAAATGACCTTTTCTGAAAACATAAATCTGGAAGGTCACTTTTCTTGTTGACATAATTTCAAAATATTCCAAAAGAATTTTCATCAATGATCATGTTAAGAAAATCCAGCAGGTGTATTCTGCCTAGTCAATCTCTGTAGTCAAAACAGTATCTAGCTGAATGTGCTTGTGGCATGGAAGTATGCCAAAACAACTGCCACCATACCTCCATCAGTCCATGCACCAGCCTAGCAAAGTGAAGGTGGCATGCGACCTATAGATTAAAATATTTTGACATGACCACTACTCCAATCTAATTTATTCCTGCATGCACTATTATTTACACAGCACTACAAAGTTGCCTTTTAAAATGCTTTTTTTTGGCTGATATAAATAAAATAGTCCAAACATAAGTAAAACAAACAGTGCAAAGTTCACGAGTTAACATAAATTTTTGACAAAACTCACGAAAGGATAAGAATGTTTGTGCTGAGGAAGGGTTAATAATATTTAACTTGGCTAGTGAACACTGCACCACAAAGTAAAACATTTTTAACTGTACATATCCTGACAAACTGTGGGTAACAAAGGTCTCACTTTCTGGAGACAAATTATTTTGCAGCATAAGCATCTTCAAATCCAATATTCTATTTAGAATCTGTGTGCTCCAAAATATATCAATGTTATGATTCAAGAAAGATAGATAAGCCCCAAGTTTACAGCTTCACTGTACGTTTGTTTTTCTGAAGATCCATCTCACTGTAAACTGTAAATTACCCCAGGAACAGATATACTAAAGGACCAAACACGTTAAGAAGCATATCTGTTACAGTGTTTTAAACTGTCATCATTTTATCATTTGAAATGTAATTTCTGAAATTTGGAAGATTATCAATTCTGAGTCTTCACCATGATAATCACTCTCTGTTACCAGGGAATCAAGCACAGGGATTCATGGCTGAATAAAACCAGAAGTATAGAAAAGTAAATGTAGTATGTAACATTAAGCATTCTGAACTTAGAAGTCGAAGTTCGTCAATGTGTCAGTATATGTCATAAAATGGGAATGAGGAATGCCAAACAAATTAGCACCAGTTCCAAAAGTCTACAAATAAGAAATCACTTTTATGGCAGAAACAAGATTTAAAGGTAGTCTGGACTAGTTGTCTACGC
Source organism: Lanistes nyassanus (assembly GCA_004794575.1). NCBI lineage: Eukaryota > Metazoa > Mollusca > Gastropoda > Architaenioglossa > Ampullariidae > Lanistes > Lanistes nyassanus. The sequence goes on along the minus strand of SMGT01001670.1, from coordinate 543,387 downwards.
AATTTATATTAGTCCAGTGAGAGGATAATCCAAACATTGTGAAGGAGACATTAGTGAATAAACTAAGCTCAAGACTTGATGGGACTAACTGAGAAGCCAATGTCGCCAACAGAATGTGCTGATGAAAATTATAAAGAATTTGTGTGTATATACACACATATAAAACATGATGAAAAAAACTGAAGACTCACAGATCTGTCTGCAATGCGCTCTCCTTGAATGACATATTCTTTTCTGAGATCACTGTTGGAGGGGCTTAGGCGTGAGTACTTGCACAGCTTGACAGTGCTGAGTCCCCCTCCACCCATTGGGACCCAGCATTGTGTGGAATCGTCACGTGTCATCACCTGAGCCTGCACCTCAACGAGGTAGTCCCCACTGCAGCAGAACAAAAAAACATGTATTAAGCACATATTTCACTATGCGATAAACCACAATGTTGGTTCATTAAGCACATATTTCTCTATGCGATAAACCACAATGTTGGTTCATTAAATTTAGCATACACATTAGCTGTTCCCTCCACCTCTGTTATAAAATCTTATGATATAATCCTATTATAAAACTAACATTGCAACCACAAGACGAATTAGATCCTTTGTGCAATTTTTTTTCACTATATCTCCAACACATCGCATTAAGGTATAATTTAATTCTGGGATAGTCATTTCTTCATCGTGCAACCTAAAAAAAAAAGGGCCCATGTTATGAAGCCCTGTCCATAACAATGGAAACAGAACGACAGGGTTCCCCCAAACTACTGGTGATCATTATTCATTTTCCAGCCATTATTTATTCTTGAACAACACCTGACCAGAGCATTACAACCATCAGTTGACCTGAAGGCAAGCAGCATAATCAACTGCTTGCATTTAGTAATTACTACTAACAGCAGTTATTCTTATCAGGTCAATGGGTGACCACCACAAGGCAAGGTTGTGAAACACTCTGCCCTCCACTGAATCAGAATGTGATTGTAGCCAATTATGCATAGGCTAGGGAAGGAAAAGTCATGTGCAGGTGACAAGCACCATTCTTATAAAACCAGCCCACACAAAAGTGCAGTCTTTTCACACTATGCTTCCAAGTGACTAAAGTATGTGCCTATGAAAGTGTTTGAGTTTGTGAATGCGACTGCTAGGGTGATTTCCAAATCACCAATATCAACCCTTACAATCAGACAGACTTGGATGGGAATGCAAGCATCTAAAAACACAAATCTGAATTGCTGACACAGTATGTATGTGTATGAGTGTGTGTACATACACATTTTTTAAAAACCACTTTACAAATCACTTTTACAAATCAGTCAAATTATGGTAATTTCCTTCTAAACTTATATACAATGTTTACTGAATATAAAAATATACAATTATTGAAAATTATAGCAGCAATTATAGCTTCATGACTGACAATGTCACAAAATGTAAGATTATTAACAGGTAGAGGTACGTGTTTGTTGCACAGTGCTAGGCTGTTGCTAAAACACTCATTTTATTTATTATGTATATTACAGCTGATTACCCATTATGATTTCTTATAAATTAATACCTTCTACAACTGTACAAATGCCTGTTAAAAAGTGTCCTTATTTCTCCATGTAAGATTATGTTGACAAAGATGCAAAGTTTGTGATTCAATGAAACAAGGTTAAAAATTGAAAGAAACAAACAGATCACAAAAACCATTCTTTTACTCTTAAGGAAATGCTTAACAAAGCCATCTATTTTCTGTACCTACTGCACTCATGATTTAGTTTAACTGACTGCATCAAGAACATGTTACAAGTTTTTGATGCGATGGGAAAAGAAGGTGAACAACATTAACTCCAGAAAACTACTTTCACTAGTGGCATGCTCCGTTCCCCTGCCTTGAAAGTCTCAGGCCAAGGGAGTCTCCCAAGCCATTACCTTCTAGGAAGACTGGAATTCATCATCAGCCTGCCTTCAAAAGCAGGGCTACCTGTGCGCACAGGCCTCAGTTTTGTGAAACTGAGGAGGAATTCTGCTGGGCCCTGCAGACATTACTTGCCTGCCTGAACGAATGGGAGTGCCGGCCTGGGTTCGCATCAATAATTTAAGTACGGCATCTTAACGGTTGACCCACCTATGTGGGTGCCACTGCCCGGCACTTCACCTGACAAGCCGACTTCCTGTTGTAGCTTCGCAGAGGCCATGCGCGACTCCTGTTATGACTCGCGTGTTCGCCTACCACAGGAAGCCGCTTTGGCGTAGGGGAGGCTCTACCCCACTCACCAAGGTAAGCGCCTATACTCTGCCAGCCTTCCTTCCATCTTTGTCTTTGATGTGTGGTGAGCTCCAGTCGGCAGGAAGAGGGTCGGAAGGGAGAATGGAGAAAGAGAGGGAAGACGGAGAGAGGGTGTGTGTGTGTGTTTTGTTGGGGAGGGGAGAGCACAGGTGCAAGTCCTTGTGTCAGAGAGATAATTCCCTACCAAGAGTATTAATATTAAACCAGTGGAATGAAGGAAAGAAGGAAGGATTAAAAGTTGGTCAAACATGGATTTTAGCCATTTCACAGCCCACATGCATCACAATACTGTAACTATCACCACATAAACTAAAACAAATCATCAACTGGTACTGTCACAACCAGTCACTGATTGTCTTAATTCTGTACTTGAAAGATGCACTTCTTTGTCATTTGTTTCAGTTTACAAAATTTATCTGATCCACTCATATTCAATCCTCAAATTTTCAACAAAACACATTTCACTCTGCTGCAGAGAAAGACCCTGCCACTTTCAATATAACAGTCATCACAACAAAAACAACTTTTTTCATTACTGAAAATGCAAACACCCATAATCATCTACACACATAGCCATATTCTATGAACTTCTGATATGAAAAACCTATGTCAGTACCATTAATACTTAAAAATATATCTCCCACCGAAATGGATCACTTCGTCTGTGTGGTTGCAAAATGCCACAAAATGGAAATGGTTGTTTCCCCCACCCCACCCAACAAAGCACTATTCCTGAAAAAGGGCAGCACATAAATTTTGAAGTGCTAATGAAAGGTCTATATCTGCTCATGTTTATAATGTGCCCTACAGGAAGACTAAGACTGTAAGAGACTACAGTACAGCAGGGTGGGAAGTGTGCCACATAAATACAAACCGGAAGTGGTGAGACATAAATTACTCGTCAGTGTCATTCTAAAATTACACACCATTCCTAGTAAGCCAAAGGCTGCCAGCTGGAGTCTTATTGTAGTGTTATTTCTGGTTGGGACAGAGAGAGCTTTCCAGTTCTCAGCAAGATGAATGGGAAAACAACATCTGATAACTGCTCTGCAAAACACTTCTCCCCAGTAACCACAAACATAAAAAAGCTGACAAATATACATAGGTATTACTATTAATATGTAAAATAACTGACAAATACAGCTGTTACTAAACTGGTCAAAAAATAAAAAAGCTGGGAAATACATCTGTGCAGTGTCTTGGTAACATCATTTTCTCGCTGTCCACCTTCTCTGTGGGCATGGGCAGTTTTTACTCTGAAGTCAAGAATATTTGACTGGATTGGGGAAAAAGCCCACTCTGATCAAATATTCTGAAATCACAGAGACACTACTATGACTACACCCCCCCCCCAAAAAAAAAAACCCACTGAAAAATGTGCTTGTCTTTTATTAATGTTAAGCATTCACTTCTACCCAGACATGCAAACTCCACAAAGCAGAACAGCTCAGCATATATTTAGAAAACAATATAATTTGTGATAAAAAGTTAAAGGTGCTTGAACGTGTCTCATCAAGGCTGTGAAGCCTGCAATATTCATGTTAGTCACTTTAAATCAGATGCAGAATGATCATGGAAAGTTGTAACTTGGGATTCACATAAGTGACATATGAACCTCAAATACCTCCAAAGAGTGTTCAACTCTTTCAACAAACAAGGCAAAAACCGAAAACCCTCAGTGTTTGTGGTCTACATGTTTTGGTTAGAGAACAAATGCAGATTATTCAGTTGTATTAAGCTTATCTTAACTACATGTGGCTTCATAGCAAAACAAACATGGTGGCACAGCTATACTAAATCTGGCATTTATTCTGGCTTTAAAAACATTAATTACCAAGACTACAAGGGGTAAAATATAACACTAGTGATATAACAATAGAAAGACTATACTGCCATGGCTTCAACCATGATTTTACTTTCTCTTTAGTTCAATACATGTATTTAGTACTGCAGCACACTCATTTCATTTTCAAGTCAAACTATTTATCGAGGACCACTATTTCTGTCTCTGATAAAGTTAAGATGAATAAATTATTACCAAGTTGTGTTTTTTTTAACAATCACAGTTTCACATTCCTTTCATTTTGCTTCTATGACCTCCACTCATATTCACTGTTAGAAATTAAAGGGTTCCCAACTAAAAAGCTTATTCCTACCAATATTTTAAAATTTTTCACATCAGGCTTGCATCCTGAAGTTAAAGTACCCCACCCCATTTGCCACACACACTACCAAGTATACAGAACAGCTATTGCCAGGTCTTACAAAGTACACTTCTTTTTAATATGATTTTTAGTATGATTCTGCAATTAAAAAATTCTAATTTCTACAACACTAACATCAAGAAAATACACTTCCAGTTCCATACTGTAAAAAGATGTCGGCCTCTATTTCATCTGCTTCTGGAAGAATCTTGCAGCCATCACAGATGCCATGATATGGACAATCAAATGAGAAACCAGGTGCTAAGGTTCACAAATGTTTCTGATACTTCTGGGGTTTTTTTTATCTTCCTTAGGCAGCTACACCAAGCCACAGCATGAAAACATGCTGACTCAAGTGTATTTTAATATAATAAAAAGAACACTCATACAAGTCACAGTATACTGTCAACAATTTTAAGAGTTACTCTCCACAACGAAGATAACGTTGAGAAGTAAAGTAAATCATCACTGATGTATACATGTACTGAACATTTTAGAAGGACTGCAGATTGTATATGGATAGCTCTTTGTTCAGAAACATTATTCTCCTGTGATTCTTTCTCAGCTGTGACACCAATAAGTTCCAGTTTCATCATTCTATTATTTATGCATTTACATGAAATCATTCTTCCAAATATCCTGCAGAACACAGCTAAAGCTAGTGACAAGTCTTCCTGAGTTCTTAAGAATCCCTGGAATTTGATAAGCATGGATTTTTTTCTACCCATGTCAATACAGTTAAACCTCTATAAATTGTATGGGCCCAGCAATACATTACGTACAAGGCTGGAAAAGCATCCATAGTCAGCATAAGCTAGGATCCCATTTAATGAGACCCTAAAAAAGTATGAAAATGTTAAAGGTAATGGTTGTTGTCACCCTGGGGTCATAGAGGAATGGGGTGTTAAGATCACTTTTCTCTCAGCCAGCATCATGAAAGCAGTGCCCATATTCCTCCCTTCCCTGGCCCATAGTGTTTGGTACTCACTCCCAGTTAGGCAACTGGCGGAAGTGCATCACATGGATATCGAACAAGCGCCTTAGGCTTCGGAGGCCAGCCCTCTATCCACATTGCCATTTCCTTCACAATGAAAACTAGCTCCTGCTTATTGGAGATAAACCGACAAACTGAAAAATAATTTTCATGACATTTACACTATCTGCAAATATCTTTCAACCAAGTGTAATATCAGAACACCCTAGACATAGAGTGTGGGACATCAGTTTTTCCATCTGAAAAGTGCACTGTGCGTTTCCAGTTGCCTTTCCCCTCTTTGAAAAAAAATGTTTGCATGCAAACAATCTATGTGTAAAAAAGGGATTAGAAAACAATTTTACTTTGCATTATGTTTTAGTTTTAAAACAAATCATTTGCATATTTAAATTTTGAAATTGGCAACAGTGACATGTTAAAACAACTGAGTATTAGCTTATTACTACAACAAAGCAATAAGAATGCATGGCTGTTCATCCTACTTCATGAAATAGTGTACAGCATATTGTGTGCCAGTCATCACAACACAAACTACATAGATGTAGTGGCACAATACAACATGTCTGACATTGTACATGTAACTGACAGAGGCAGGAGCAATGTACAACGAACAGTGATAAAGTATATGAACAGAGTTTTATGGTTCCGGAAAACCCTACAATCACTTATCCAAAGGTCAGCTTATCAAAAAGCCACTAACGTGTATCAAGTGCAGCTTCAACATTACCAGTTCACCACATTTGTACAAAAATGCACAAAGCTTGGTCCTACTACTTAGAACACTGGGCTGAAGATACAATGTACTCAGTATTAGCAGTGACACAAGAAGATTGAACTGAAATTCAATCCTGTGATCCACATGAACCAGATCAGGGAATGTCATTATGCATTAATGGCCACAGCAATTGCTCACAACAAAAATTTACAACTTGAGGTACAAAAGTATCACCTGTATCACTTATCTTTGAAACAATTTGTGCATGTGTGGGCACACATGTGCATGCATGTGCAGGTGTGCAATCAGCCATATATATTATATATATGATCACTTTTTGTGAACAGCTTTACAAACTGCTATTGTGCAAAGACTACCAAATTATATTCCCTGCATCTGTGACTGTACATTGTGCTCACTTCCCTTTTTCACAATTTAGTATACTGTTCAGAATATAACAGTACACAGTAACCTAAGAACATTTAATGTCAATGTGTAATATTGATATTATTGTAGTTTATACTAATATTAACAGTAGTCTTTGGTCAATGTCTGTCTACAGAGTACACTCACGATATGCAACAACCTGCTCTGGGTGGGAATATTACATATATATAATGTTTTAAGATTTCCTGCAGTCGAGGCTGCATATACACCAAACGCTCAAACGCGCTTACGCACACACTGACACAGTGACACACACTAACACTTCACAGCATGTAATTCAAGTCTGTTTATACTGTACGTACAAATGCAAGCTGAAATGCTTATGACTCTGTATGCAGAACAATTTTTATTACACGGAAGATGAACCAGGGGCAGGATTAGCATGAATGACTGGGCTTAGATTAACACTGCGTGACCTTTATCATTCATTAGAGTTTATGAATGAATAGACTCTTGGGTCGCGACTATTTCCTCTACATGCCGTGCGAGCATTGTCGAGAGCAATTTCCTGCTCTCAGACATCTTAACATTCCTGCTGTGATATTGTCTAATCATTGTCACGTCCCTTGATATACATCGTCTAGTCATAAAAGTAAAGGAATGCTATTTAAACTTGAAAAAAGAACTGGTGGCAGTAAACAGAATGCGTCTCTCCTCCATGTTGAACGGCAAATTCTTTCACCTTCATCTGATTTCAGACAGGCAGCCTACTGCTTAAGAACTGCTTAACAGAAAGAATCGAAAAGTACTTACTCATTGGCAGGATCGTTTGTCATCTTCGACTTCGCATTTTCATGAAATTTGGCTATAGATGGGTCCACAAGTATCCTAAAAAGTAGAAATATGCTTCACATGTACGACTATTTTTCCCTAAGACAGGAAATCCTCTCATCACAACCGGTGGAGGAATACGATTCGCGAAAAATAGTTCCAAGAAAAGCACGTTTGGATTTGACGGAACCTTTCTCAACGTCTGCATAATACATTCTGCAAAGACTACCAGAAGTGTTGAATGACTTTAGAGCAAATATCTTTGTTCGCCCTCACTACTAATTATGTTACAGCTAATGCGTAAGGATATTGGAAAAACATCACTTCAGCAAAGGATTTCAAATATAGTGCATGCCCCATTATGCAAATAACAAGACCAGGATGAATTTGCTACAATGCATTACTTCTTTCTTGTGCACAATCTTTAACGAATGTGTGCAAGTATTAATGCACTTAAATGCACTTTCGAAAGCATGTGTGTCCGCTAAAACGGGTCAATTGATACTTCACAGTACATTGATGTTTCTCATGTAAATTACTGTTTTACATAGAACCAATGAAAACGCTCAGCACGGCGGACCTGTCACTCATTCCATCGCGTTAGGCAGAACTCCCGCTTGCTTCGTGTGTGACGTCATGACGGCATGCTTTTTTTTAAAAAGCCACGCCCCCTTTCCTCCAGTATCATTGTTTATACGTCCCGTTAGGCTGGCCGATTCACAGGCGCGCCGAACATTCTCATTGAGAGAAACCATTGCATTGTTCGGTTTATCGATCTAACGCGCCATTCACAACACGCCAGGACGCGAGGACAGCGCGCGATGCGCTTGACTAGCTTATATTGTGCTCTTAGGTTTCTGCGATAGGTCTGATCGTTATGTGTGATGCATAGTTTTTTAAAATTATTATTGAAGAGAGTGTTTGGCAGTCCGACACGCACTTATTTAGATTGGGTGATCATGTTGTGATGCTATATTGGATGGTTAAAAATTGTAGCAACGATTGCGTAGTCAAGAATGGGATGTTAAATCACTCCAAATTAAATTTGGAAAAGTATAAACATTATACGTTAACCACATGCACGAAGACTCTAATGTTCAAGTGATTTTTTAAAAAATAGATTGTCCAGTTATATGTTGGTAGTTTTATGAAGGATTAAAGAGATTTATAATCTTGGTCCCTTTGTCTACGCGCGCTTAATTTTAAGTCTAGGAACGAGAAGCATGTTAATTATGCAAAACGTGACAATTGAAATTCTAACATTGTGGGATCACTGATCAAGATATATTACATATAATACTTCATCAGTTGACTTCACAACGGTATTTTCAAAGATTAGGGTTCGTCGCAGTTGTATCTACTAAAACTATGCATATGCCCTGTTTGTCGAAGACCGGTGATGTATCTACTGCTAACCCTGACGTGCTGCCGACGAACATCTAAGCGGCTGAACTGGGCTGAAGAGATAACGGGAAGGGGTCGGAATGCACTGCATGGAAGGGGTTAGAGCAGCGCGCCAGTTTTGCGGTCAAGTCGTTCGTGCCACGCGAAAACATTCGGCGCATTCTGCACATTGGCAGTCATCAAGACAAAGAACAATTATCCCACAGTCCTACATATGTTAAGTAAGAGACAATTAGCCATACGGGCAGCTGCGGCGACTAAGCCAAACAACAGATCCAAATTTACCGAGGTCGGCATACTTGCGCACAGACGATCGAGCGCGGGGGAGGGAAACAAGGTCAACAGAGTTACGTCCCGTAGGTGGTATTGGGGTACCGGTTCGAATTGAGGTGGTCCTGCCATGGCCGCTAGAGCATATGATAGCTTGTCGTGAAAAGCAGCTGTGAAACTTCCGCGTGGAAAGTGTAGGCGTGGGGTTTTGTTCTCAAATGAAACGATGGCCATCACGTGAGCTCTGCGATCGAATAGTTTACAAGGATTTAAGCCCGTCCTACACAGACGCCAGTCCAGTATGGCGGCTATTTTAGCAGCTGATGTCAGACACTCGGCGAATTATACTGGGAAAGCGCTCTCCTCTCGGACGTTCAAGCTTATTACTACTGTTACTCAGTGACTGGCTGAGAAAATGTCGTAAATCATTATACAGTCTAAAATATTTCGAGCGTTTTATATATGCAGGAATCTTCAGTTAACTCCACGTTTGTGAGTGTTAATGGTTCACCTGCAAGTTGATTAATTGACTTAATCGATATTGTTCGTTGCCGGGCTACAGACCTACACAGAATTCGATAGACGTTCAATCAAAACAGGGGATGGAGTGGGAGCGCGAACAGTGCATCTCGTCAGTATTAAATTTTAATGACATCATCCTTAGCGTGAATCATTTTCCTGAAATAGATTTCACTTCACAACCATGGATTATGAAAATCAGGCAGCAGGTAGATCATCGACATAGTCGGGTATGTATGTCTATATATATATATATGCATACATAGGTTCTGACTGTCAAGGAAAACAGATTAATATTTTTCAGATAATTCTAGTCATGTCTAGAAGCTGTGGCCTGTACGTCATCGAAGTACTCCGGGGAGTCATTCTCAGTTGGTGAGAATGAAATTTCTCTCTTTCGCGGATCGTTCATGACGTAAATTACACAAAGCAGGCAGGTAGACTTCCACTTTCGGGGGGATAGCTAAGCTGGTAGAGCTGCGGACTAGCAGATGGAACGTTGCTGGTTCGAATCCTGGTGTGGCCAAGGATTATTTCCTGGAGTTAAACATTGTGCAAACTCTATTCGGCCATTTCCCCGCACATTAAACTTCCTGTCCGCACTGACCATCTTACTGCAGCCATCAGTCTGGTGGTTCTTTCAGTGCATAGTTTAGTATTAGGACCCAATCCCCCCATAGTGCGAAATCACCGCGAGGTGGAAGCACTGTCCCTCTAACCACCACCACACTGGCAGACTTCCGGTTTAAAGGTCATGCGAACCTGAAGGCTGTCGATCCTTTTCCCTCTCCTCTCTCTCTCCGACCCCGTTCTCTAGCTTTCCGTCTCTCTCTCTCACACACACACATTCGAATATTAAGTATGCAGGAATATATGTTCGCTACACATACGCACGCACTGGAAGAGGAGAGGCTGAAAAGGGACAGCTTATCGAGGGGCACGTATAAAGAGATAAGCACAGAGTACGCATATAAATACACGCGCTATGCCATGCGTTCACACTTTACCAGGCATGAAACGAAATGTCAGCTAACGAACTTGGGAAGCCGTGATTGATTTATTAATTCAGAAGGTAGGGAGGGAAGATCGAGTCGTTCAGCCGACCGCGGAGGCTTGTGTCATAAATCACTTTTATACTCGTCTTGTTATGACAGGTAACCAAGATTCAAGCTGAACAATGTAATCATTGACGGATGTCGACCGGCCCTGTCTCCTCTCGTCTCTCTCTCTCTCTCCTCTTGTCTCTCTCTCTCTCTCTCTCACACACACACACAGCTGAACAATGTAATCATTTACTGATGTCGACCAGCCCTCTCTCCTCTCGTCTCTCTCTCTCGTCTCTCTCTCTCCTCTTGTCTCTCTCTCTCACACACACACACCCTACATCATTTCAAGTCTTGCATGCAGATTTTCACTGGGGTTATGGGCTAGTTTTTTCCTGTGACCTCTTTGTGCCTGTTCTTCCCCTCTATCGCCAGCCCCGCACGTCACCCCACAGTCAGGACGACACACTAAAACCCGGGTCCCCTGGATATCGATATAATGGTCCGCACTGTCCGCCAAGCTTGCGACAGTCAAGTCGCAGAGAGGCCACATCACACTGTTGCGCCTCCACATTCTGAACCTCCAGATTGCACCGTGAAAACACGAAACAATACAGCCTCTCTTCAAGCATTCTGGACTACCCAAACATTCGGCGGCTTTCGTTATATCATGTTTAACACGATTTTGTCGGTCAATGCAATGACTTTTCCTGCATGCTCATTCCGCTGTATCTTCTCATGTTTGTGGGGGAGAGGGGGGTATTGAAGTCAGACTTTTATTGTCAAAAGAGGAAGACGCTGATCCTGATTGGTTGGTGGATGATTGGTTATTTTAGAGGGACAGTGCTTCCACCTCGCGGTGATTTCGGGAATGGGGTCCTATTACTAAGCTATGCGCTGAAAGAACGACCAGACTGATAGTTGCCGCTAAGGAGTTTTTGCGCACCTCATCACGTACGTACGCACGCACGCACGCTCGCGCCCATGCACACCCATGCGCGCGCACGCTGGCGCACATACGGCAGAGGGAGGGTAGGGGGGAAAAGGGAGGCATGGCCGATAAAATATACCGAGTTACGCGGGCAGTTCGACGTGCTTCACACAATAGACATCAGCTTAATAAAACTGCCTTACCATGCCCATTCATAAAGCTTCATGAACTCTTGTGAATGATAATTCCATGCGCACAGCCGTCATAATTTTTTTTATCTGACCCTGATCTCCGGTTTAATATGCCCTGTTAGGCACTTTACAGTGATGCTGGCTGTATTAAAACAAAACACTGGAAATTGGGTTATCACTGGCCTATCCCTAAAGTCAGACTGTGCGATATATATAGCTACTTGGGTCATTGTCTGCGTGCCATGTCCATATCACACACACCGTCATAGTCTTTGTTAAAGTTAAAAATATATATATATATTCACGCTCCTACTCTCTCGCCCCGATTTGAAGACAGCATTCTACCTGCTGCTGGCATCCTCATCCAAGCCAACACTCGTTTCCTGTTGTGTGGTGATTCGCACATAGCTCTCTCGCTCCCTCGCTCTCTTTCTTCTCTCTCTCTCGTGCGTATCGTGCGTAGAGACGAGAAAGACGAGCCGGTTGTGCAGCTTATCGTAGCAGATAATATTTTAGTTTGGCGCATCGCACGTCTGATGAATGCTCGGCATTCTCTGGCGCTCGCTATCAAACATGGCGACAGACATCGCTCTCCCCGCAAGCCGATGTCAATTGGACCCCGAGTTAAACTTTTAGCGAGGTTGGGATGGGTGTGTTCTGCGGGTTGCACGAACATGTGCTGGAGAGCACAAAAAACGCACACGTGCGCACGCATCTCTCTATCTCTCTCCATATAGGCTTTCGTGCAACTGAATAATGCTATAACAATTACGTGTGAGCGGTGTGGATGGGTACGTGCCAGAGAGAGAGAGAAGGGGGAGGCTGAAGAGAGATTGAGAGCTTAGAGCACAGAAGTTACACACATCATACGCTTTTTAAGTACTGGGTAATGGCGCTGGGGGTGGAAAGGTGTAGAACAGGGATTTTAGTTTCTGTCATGAAAATGAAGACTCCCCTAAGTGATACAGACTTTACCAGATGTGAGTAGTATTGGCGATACAATCATATTTGGGCGAATAATCAGCAAGAGAGCCCGAGAGGAGTCTTTACTTCCTATTAAAGTCAGATGACGCCAGGCTGACGTCAAACGAAGCTCTTACCATCGCGACTGAACCCCCCCCCCGCCCCCCTCCTTTTCAGTTATGTACTAGAATCGCCAGTACGCACATTTCTTAAAAAGCCTCGCTATGCTTACGTAAAATGCTAACTATTCTGTGCTCGCGCAGTAGGGCCGCTCTCAAAATGCAGGGAATTCCCAAGAGCCTGTGCCGAACGGAAAAGAGATCTTTAACTCTTATAAATACCTTCTTACGATCTCGTTAATTCGGGCCCCGTGCAATGATTAGCGATAAACAGTCCCTTTTGCAAGTACAGAAGTTTGCCGGTATATTTGACAGAAAATTGAAAGTACTGACGGACTAAAATATAAGCTATACGCATGATCTCCCTCACTATAGCTACCTGTTACGTGGCCTATCCTGTCCCAGAATGTCATCCCACTGCATACGACTTCACCTCACCTCACCTCACCTGACCTGACCTCACTTCACCTCACCTCACCTCACTTAGTTAAGTGTTCTTGTCTCTATCTGCTTCTGTTAAAGTTGTCCTCACGAAGGGGTAATTCCCCGAAACTGTTGACTGTGGCGTTTAATGTAGCTTGGCTCAGTTTCTTTTTAACTTAAGACTAAAATATTTCAAAACATGGACCAGTAATGTTCGCTTACCCGCAGAAGAAATTGTCATACATGTTAACTGGCGAAATTCGACATTTGTGCACCAATAAAGAATTTCTGTTGCTGAATTCGTCAAGTACGCATGATATACGAGTGGTTGTTATTTGCAGAGACGCACATTTTCGATAAATGACATGCCGCGAAATTTGGAGGCGATCTCTTGAACTTACTTTACAACGTTCACGCCTGCTTTTCGCACAATTTTAGTTTGCTTCTCTAACCTCCCTAACCTCCCCTACTTCACTACTTACCTTGATACGTCACTGAACCGAAATGCCTTTCGGAAGCTGTATTTTGGTGAATAAAAGTCACTTGTTTGTCAGCTGCAGCCTCTGTCTTCCACTACTGTGTAGAATTGGGGTAAACAAGCGTGTCGCTACGAAATATATGTCCTCACATGGAAGTTAAAACCTTGTTTGCCCTGTTTTGTAAACAACTTTTTGGTTGGCGTCTGTCGTAGTATGCATAATATACATAAAATGCATACACACATATACATACATATATACATACACACATACATACATTTAAGCTAGCATGAAAGAAAGACCACACAAATCCAGCTGCATGTGCGTACACAAATAGGAGCACGGGTACGCGCCCACACACACACACACAGGTGCCCACGCATTTGCACGCACCCTCTCTCACAAGCACGCACGCACAAGCGCGCGTGAACACCCCCACCCCCAACACACAGAGGCCTTTCAGGGTCCCATTGTTGATTTCACTGTCTAAAGTATTACATGGGAACAAGGCCGTGGCAAGGTGGGTGGGTGGGGCAAAGCAGCGGAGTGAGAAGGAGGGAGGAAGGATGTGTGTGTGTGTGTGGTGTTTGGGGGTTCGGGGAAAATTTCTCACGCGAACCTGGTAGAAGGGGAGAGGATACGGCACATGAATAAGGGCATAGGTGGGGTTGCTTAAAGTCATGTCGGCCCAGATGGCTTCTGCACACGTGAATGACAGTGGCCTTGTCACAACTGCTGCAACTACTGGGCTTGGTTTTATTTTCTTCTCAAGTCGATGTCCTCTTGTAAACAAGCTGGAGATACCCAAAGCAGTATTTTGCTTTTGTTAATCTCTTCCATCCAGTTTTCTCTTTTGCTTCATAATTATTTATTTTTTTTGGCACGGTAGGTGGGGGAGAGTAGCAGGTCATCCTCCTTCCACCTCGCACCCAAACCCTACTAGACACTGCAGACGCCTCATCCATGTTAGAAAGATAAATGTTCACGGGTTTGATCCTATTCCCCAGCAACATCAGTCGGTCACTTTTAGCTCACATCCGACACCCTCCTCGCACCCCGCACTTCCATCCGTTCATGTTCTCTTCTAACGGATTTGAACGTTAAATGCAGAAGGTCAAAAGTTAAGTGTCGTACCTAGACCAAGGGGGTCCTCCCCCACCCCCACCCCCAACTCTGTTCACGATCTCGGTACGGCTGGATAACTGTGGCTACCGCTGCTGACGCTGCTACACATCCACGTGCAGTTACAGACCGGCGATCGTCATTCGCTCGTGTCACCATAAACTTTACGTTTGCTTGCAGCTCAGCGAAAACATTTCTCTTCCTTCGCTTGAAACAAAGAAATAAAGAAACAAAAAAAAAAAAAAAAAAAGAAAGAAAGAAAATCAAAACGTATATGTCTCTACAGTTTACTCATCTACGCCCATATCTGGTCAGTACAAGGCAGGTTTACAGAACGGCATCAACATTTCTGAAAGAGCCGTTTGCAGGGCTTTAAGTATGAGAAAATATAGGAGCATTAAAGTGAGATTGTTGGAACTCCATTACGTCATTTACCGTTTGCAAACACTCACTAGACTCATTGCTTAATTTTGTTCATTCTCAAAACACCTTTAATTCAGTTTTATTTTCCACATTTTTTATCCCTTATATGTAGGAGTTAACATTAACGTAATGTGAGTCGTGCTTATTTGACTAGGTAAGGGCATAAAGTATAACGCCGTTCATAAAAATATATAATATTACATATCAGTATTAATTTCACTATATAACTACAGGTATATAATATTGCACGAACATGTAAATGTATAATTATGTACAAAATAATCCATTCATTTTTTACTGGTACCATATGCAGCTTAATTTATAAGCTTATTGTTTGTCAACATCCTGCTCCATATATCTTCCCAAAACTGTTTACTGGCGGATTAGAATAACGGGGGTTTGGGAATGACAGATGGAAAGAAACGTGGTTGCGTTTGCGTAGGGGAGATATATTTTAAAGGGCAGGGTGGTTGTAACTGTGTGGGGTTTTGTTTTCACTTTTTGTTTCGTGCGCTTGACATTATGTGGTTCAAGACATTACTTGGTCATTAACCTACGTGACATGCAGCAAGATAGACGTGTCCTGACGCGGGCGCACATGCATGCAGACCTGTGCGTCAACGACCGAATTATAATTTTTACCCAGGATTATGTCTGCTGAAAATCCTCGCGTCCAGACGGCGCTTGTTTCACCCAGAGGGAAAACAGATTCATTCTTTAGTTTTCACAAAAGCCATGCCTTTACTTCCGTTTTGTCGCAAGTTCGTCTTAAACTTCTCATTTACAATATAGCTTCTGCGTGCGCTTGTGTGGTAACGGTGGGTGACTGTGGTGGTAGGGGCACGGTTGGGGATACAACAGCCGGGGATAAATTTATTGTCGCTGTTAATGACGTTCTGAGTAGGGGTTGGGCAGAACACTATGAATGTCGAGGGGTGGTGGCATTATTGGTATCTGTTGGCCAGTGAATCTTAATGCATTTAGGATGAAATTATGACGCGTAACATTAATGATGCTAAACTTTGGGGCAAAGAGCGTATGTTTAATGTCGACGGCAAAGGAGAAGGGCAGCAGATTATTTAATTATATTTCTTCGTCTAGACATGACATTCGTTCTAGTCCGGCTAGATATGTATAGTTAAGAAGCAGCATAGATTTAATGGTGTCCTGCACCTGCAGCTGGGACAATGATCGTATCTGAATGTTCTTACGGGAGGCCCACACTTTCATCAGTAACAAAAGTTCAGAGCGGGTTTGCATAGCGTTCTCATCTCCTGTAAAATACATAGGGTGAATGGGCCTTACGACTATTCTTAAGGCCCGAAAAGCAGCTACGAACGTTATGCAAGCCAGCCCAGGGTTGGCTCTCATGAGAGTTTGTATCTGGCCTACCGATCATATGACCCGTTCGCCCTGTGTATTTAAGCGCACCTTTACTTATGAACAGGAAATACATACAAATGCACATAAAATACACAGCGTGATCGGGTCTTGCGAATACTTTCATGACAGAAGTGAGAGATACGAAAATTCAAGCAACCCATTGCAGCGGTCACTCTTGAAGGCTTTGGTAAAGGTAATGATCTAAGAGAAAGGAAAGATGCAGCGCGTATGTATTTTTTAGCAAAAAATACAATGGTACATACCTTCGTGTATGTCCTGCACGGACGATATCGATACAACATTCGTTAGTTTGAAAAAGAAAAGAAAGATCGTAAGTTTGGTGTAATTGTACAGACACAGCCACGCAATCACACAGATACACAAGCGCCCGCGCACACACAGAGACCGAATGTGCTTCGTGCAGCAGACCGACTCTTCAGGGTCTAGGACGGACACAGAGTTCAGGCGAAACGACGTAGGAGGCAAGGGAGGTAAATAGAACGAACTACTCACGTCTTTAAGACAGACTAGGTATGCTCCCTGGAAATCTTTTGCGCTCACTACCGCGCCCCTGCTCGAGTCTGTCTATAGACTGACAAACTAACGACAAAGTGAAACGGGAGGTTTACTAGAGACTCATTATGTTGTTTGTTTCCTGACTGTATACACAAGCACGCACGCACACACACGCAAGACGCACCCATGCACACACGCACCCCCACGCACACGCATCCCCCCACACCTCCCACAGGCATCCCCACACCCACAGTTTAACCACCCATTCCTTATTCCATGTATCTATGTATTTATAATTACTGGCGTGAGGTGGAACATTCAGTTTTTTTTTGCTCCTTCAAAAAAAACAAAAACATGCAAGATCTTCGAGTATTCCAGAACGCGCAAGAAACATTTTGAGGAAACAGGATTCGAGACACTTATCCCAGATCAAAGTACGTAGGTAGGTATTATAGGTAAGTAGGTAGGTATTATAGGTACGCAGGTAGTAGGTAGGGAGGAAGGGAGGAGAGGGGGACAGAGAAAGGGAGGGAGAGAGAAGAAGGCCCTTTTAGGTTCCAATAATAATTAGAATCTGATGGAAACATTTTTTTTTCAGATCACTTATAGGGGTCTGTAGACTCGAATTTAGCGTAAGTTGAGTTTCTTCGCCAAGTTGCAGTGTAGCCGGATCAAACCCCCCCCCCTCCTCCTTTTTTTCCTATTTCAACCGACAGCACCTGCCGGTAAAGGCAGTCAAACCGTGACACTAACGGAAGCCACTGCTTTAAACAATTTTAAAAATCCCTCACCGTATCTCATCACCCTCTTAGCTCGTCAAATGCGACAGGCTGCCGGAAGCAGCAAACTTCGCCACTTCCGGTCTTTTGTCATAGTTGTCGGAAACTTGCCAGAACTTGCGAATGACGAATTACGTTTGGTGCAAACGAATGCGTTTTCACACCACTTGCCTCCTGTGTACGTACACAGCGCGTTCTGGGAGCATAACTGCTATTATTTTGAAGCGCGTTGTGATGAAGGTGCTGCAAGAATAATCTAATTTTGTTTCTGCTGCGTCTGTTTTTTTTTTTCTGCGGCTGACTGGTACAATTCTACTGTCACGTTGTTCTGCAAGCAGGAAGTTTTTTTTATGCGACCGTTGAGAACTGGACTGCATGGGTGTCTGTTGTCCCCTCTCCACACTCCTATGATAGGCAGGGGGAATGGGTCTTGCGACAGGCGCTGTAAATGTAAAGCCGGATTTTAAATAAAAATTATACCACCACGTACATATATATGCAGATATGATTTGGTGGCCACGCATGCCTGTTGGCATATTATAAGCTGGATGACATGGAGTTAAGGTTCTTCGTGTTCTGACTGCACCTGGAGAGGCCCAAGGAATCAATCTGCAGAATAAGAGACCCGACTGGTATAGTTATGTTAATAGTTCTTAGTTATATAGTTCTCATAGTTGTCAACAATTTCAGGTACATCTCGATCAAGCCTTTCTCGCATAGAAGAACTGAATATTTTAAATCTTCGACAATCAACCTGTATCAATTAAGACTCGCATCAGCTCCAAGTACTTGAGAAAGTGCAGGAAATTATCGTAGCCCCTAGAGTGTAGCTATATATAGGTTAAGTCTGCGCTGAAAGAACTTCCAAAACGTTTTACACGCCCACACCCAATAGATTGCAATGCAATGCCAAATATTCCTTTGGACACACACACACACACACTGCTGCTTTTGCACGATACAGCTAAAAGATTGCAATATATATTCACTCCCAAATCTCCTTATTGCAGAGACTATTTAATTGTACCGAAGAAAGGGAGATAGTTTACGGAATCCAACATAATTTAGACGGAGTGATTCCCCTTTGAGAAGTCGGCTCCTGGGTCCATAGGCAAAGTTTATATATACTTCCTTGTAAAATGGAATGCTTCCTTATTGTATGCCGGTATCTATGAGGTGATCGTCTGAAAGAATCTTTGAAAAGTAGTGGAAGACGAAGGTAGTAGCAACGAGTTGTATGCAATTAGCTTTTATTTTACAAATTCTGAAATGGGCTTGGCAACACAACCGCTTCTCTGCACGCTTCTTTGTTCGAAAGCTGCATATAAATGTTTAATGTTCGGCGAAGATCACAAAAGCTTCAGCCTGACGGGTGTTTGTTTCAGGAATCGAGAACACTTCGACGAACATTCATCCAGTTAAGAGCTGAAGTGAGTCCAACGAAGGCGCAGTAAAGAAAACCAAACGGGTTTCGTGCGTTCACGCGCGCATGTTGCATTGGGAGTGGGTGAAGTAGACTGGAATCAATCTTCTCTCTATGTGTTGAGTGGTGTTGAGAATTGGTCTGGGAGAAATTTAACCGGATAAAAACCAGCTGAAGCGTGAATATCAGTTGGGACAGAATACCACTGATTGGTTCCTGTTAAGCGCTAAACGCCGTTTCCTTAACACAGCCCATTTACGTTACAACACAATTTATTGTCCGTTGTTTGGGAGTATCAGAGAATGCGGGCTGATGAAAGTAGATCACGCAAATAAAAGAAAATGGAAGAGTCTTTAAAGCTGTAAATTCCGTTTTGTGTTTGTGTTTATATCAACCTGAATTCCGAGACTAAGATATGTTCATTTGTTAAACAGAAAGCTTTGGCCCAATTTACTTAATTCGGAAAATAATTCGATGATTGGAGTATATCGGAAATGCATTTAGGAGCACTATAATCAGTCACCTTAATTTCTCGTTTGTATCGGCGCAGTTCCACCCATCGTATTTATTTTTTTTTCTCATGGTCATGATTGTTGTTGCAGCCTCCTCTGCAGCAAAAAGAAAAAGACCAAAAAGAAAAACCCCAAACCAGTTCAGCCTTTGAAAAGTATAAGTATTTTTATGTACAGAAAGCCAGTAAAAGCGACGGTGAATTGCACATAATTAGTGAATTGGAAGCTGGTCACATGATCATCTAGACGAAGCTGCACTCTCATAGAATCTTGCAACATAATGCGAAGCGTTTAATGGTTGGAAACATGACTCGTGAATGGTCGCACATCAAGTTGAACGCAGTTGTCACTCAGGGAATAGTGGACACCCCCTGTGGGGTTAACAAAACTTCCACGGGCCTGCGGCCCAGGTGCCGAAGGTGAGATGTAGACAGCACCCTGTTATTCAGAACTAGAGTGAGCACCTGCCAGCAATTCATGAATCGTAGTGGCAGACCAGCTCCTCACGCCAGAAACAGAGTGTGCCAGAACACCTGGCCGGATTGACAGGTTCCGGTTCCCTGCGCAGAACAACGACTTAGGGGTCATCAAATTTTAGATGACACAGGACCGGCGGGCTTATCTACACAGTGTGCTCACCAGATTTTGACAGGATCGTGTCAGCAAGGTAGGGGTACACTAGCAAGAACTTCTCGGTGAACACGAGTAACCCAAACAGTGGAGTCAACTCCCCACCCGAGAGGGGAACCCCAACCCCAACCCCAACCCCAACCCCAACCCCAACCCCAAGCCCAACAACAACAACAACAACAACAACAACAACAACAACAACAAAAGAGAGGAATTTATTTGGGGCTTTTGGGTCCAGTATTCTTTGAGGAAGACGTTTGGCTTCTTGTCGACAGTTACAAAATGGCCAGGTTACAATAGACCAGTCCTTACTGCCGCTCAGGTGTGTACTGATTTTTATCATTTTTTTGCCCCCACCCACCACGATCCGCCCTGCGAGGCAACCATTACAGAAAATACAGTTGTGTATTAATTTTTAATTGAATGTTAAGGTACAAAGAGCACAACTTTAGCGCTAAGGCGCCAACGTGCAAGCGAAAAGCTGCGGCTAATTAACACGCTGTCCGATCTAGAGACAGAACATCAAACGTTTTACTAATAACATTGCTGTTATTCCAAAAAGTCCGAAAACGTCTTCTCACTATCACAGAGGCTGATTTCAGGCGAAGAGAATCCTAAAATAGCCTTGTTATTAGGGTGAACAGTTGTTGTATGTTTCGTCTTCAAGCAGCATAAACTGATCAACAAAGTAGATAAAAATGACAGACCGATATGAAACAGTCAACGTCCTACAAACGTTAACTGATGGATCTTGTCCAGCAAGTTAGGAAGATAGACTCTCCAAGTATCAGACTAAAAGACGTGCTGGCTGTGGTTAGTTTGAAATGAAAGGAAAGTCGGTTGTTCTTTCTGGTTTCTTCCCAAGGACGAGCGATATAACAACGAGCGATCAGGATTTCAAAAAAAAAGTGGAAATTAAACGAGGAAAGTCTCACTGGAACCATTTTGGGTCAAAGGGAATGGAAGAGCGACTTGAAGATGGAAGAAAATATTACTGTTTGCCGTGGGTGCAGCACTGCCGTCATATTAGCAGGTGGTACAAGCAGCATGGCAACGCACATCAGACGACACCATCGGATGTCGTTTGGTTCTAACTGTGAAACTTTTTCACAAAATGTTCACTTGTTTATTCGGTGTTAATTTTGGTTTCCGTTCTCTCTCTCTCTCTCTTTCTCATGCACCTGCACACGCACAAACACGCCCGCAAACTCGAGTCGTTAAATATGCATGGACGACAAAGGTTTTGCTTTGAAAAACCCTGCTTGCCTGTAAGGCCAGTATACCGGTATAGCGGTATAAAATACCGGTACGGCACTGAAATACTGACCTGCGTACCGTTAGCCCCGGTACCATTCTCTCGTGCAGGTGGATGGACTCACCGATTTATTTCAGGAGGATATGTCCCAGCTACCTACATAGGCAAACAAAACATGCAGCCGCACAGTGGAATAATTTAGTTTAAATGCCGATATCTCACTGCTTGAATGAAAAGCGCAGAAGAAATTCAACAATCCGATAACTAGCAAATTCACTTTAACTCCGCCTCCAATTAAGCTTGTACCTTTCAAGGAAGAAGAAAATTGTGTCTTAATCTGCTTCAGATATCCTGTTATGTGGCACAAGAAAATACTCAAATGCAATGACCATCACTAACTTAATTAATCTCGCTGTCGGGTTGGCGTAGCAAACATCAATACAATCACAACCTTTTTCCGTTATCGGCTTCTCAGGCAAAGCGTTTGTAAATGCTTCTATGGCTTTGAAAAGTAGCCTCGTGTTCAAATAAATTTTAAAGTTATATTAGACCCAGATTTTTTTTGTCATTGGCCGTTCTGCTGGTTAAACCAGTCTGGGAAAAACTCATAAATTAGCAAAAAGATGCCCCCAAACCAACCCATAAAAAATCCAAAGAAATTAACTAATGCATTTTATCGATCCCAGCTTCTCTTATCTTCATAGAACCAAGTTTACGAAGAAAATCGATTAGTCTGCTACTGGCAAGATTGCGGTATACGTAGATGCTATAAGTAACCGTTTCGTTTCCTGTATTTTTAGCTCTAAGCCCAGAATATTACAGTCTGTAAGACATTGGAACGGTAATATTCAGGTCTGAATCAGATATATACAGAGAAAATTATAGGCCAGTTTTGAGTCAGGTCGGTATAAGCTCTGTAGTGCAAGATTTACAATACTGGCCCATTTTAATGTGCAGCCAACTTGCATTGAAACGATGGTTCAGTGTAAGACGAATCAAAAATATACGTCTACCTGCAGCTTTACATTTGCTATAACTGTAATTATTTACAGTATAAAATCCGTGTGACGAATTGCAGAAAAACCCGGCAATAACAGGATATCAACTGGCGCTGGTGGTGGTGGGGGGAGGGGGCACAGTCAGATATTGGGTTACATCGCAGTAAAGGTGCATAAACACTATCAATCAAGGATGTGTGCGAGGGTGGATGGGTGACAGAAGACTTGTAAACATCAAAAACTGAATTCTTGGAGTGTTTTTCGGAAGATACTGAGGCGTTGGTTGGTAATCTTTCTGAGGATACTGCATTGGTTCTTTCTAATTCAAGCGTCTGAGGAGTTGCATGGTTTTCGTGTCTCCTGTCCAAACATCAAGGCACTTGGATTGCTGCTGGAAACCATATAATCTTTTCGTTAGATTTGATAGTTGCTGGGCGCCATACATTTCTTTTCGCGCTGGGATAAAAACCGCTTTTTACGTAGATGGCAAATGCGCGACTTTCGGCATTTAAGCGAAATACACGCGCGTCACTACATCATGCAAACAGTCTGTACATGTATTCCTCGCGGGTTCTGTATTCACGAGAGATGTTCGCGCGTTTGTATTTTATTTAAGCGTGCGAATTAGCGCACTACCACTTGAGGTTCTCAGGTTCGCTATTTACACAACATAATCTGCGCATTTCACGGCACACACCATAACAGTTTTGCGCAGGTTCGGTATTAACTCGAGTTATAGGCGCCGTTTCAATGTAAGCGCACAGTTCAACGCTGTATGTAAGCGCACAGCTCTACGCTGTATGTAAGCGCACAGCTCTACGCTGTGTGTAAGCGCACAGTTCCACGCTGTAAAGGGCTTCCTACACTTGCAATGCTCTCAACGTTGAGCGAAAACATTTTCCGAGCATTCTCCGTACACGGGCGCAAGACACCTGCAATATTTTACCCGCCAGATCGTCACATGATCATCACGTGTTCGCTCTAGGGTCTGACAATAGTAACACTATGGATGATCACGAACAGTTTATTCTGACCGCTGCAGCTTCTGCGACTGCATTTATTTTCGCCCAGCAGTCTGAGAAAACAAAACGGAAAAGACGAATGTGGGTTCCACAGTGCATTGCTCGTCGAAACCAGTTGGGAGCATAACGTACGTGTCTTCTACAAGAATATCAGCACACGACTCCACCGAAAGCAGACGCTTCTTGCGAATGTCCCTGTCACGTTACGGATGGTTTTCTGCAGCGCTATAGTTCCTGTATTGTTCGTTGTATTCTTTTTTAAGATCGTCTCACTTCCTTTCATTCATTGAATTGATAGTAAGCTTCCTTTCATTCATTGAAGGACTGACACGTTAGTGACGCATAAAATTGTGTCGTCATGGAAGGAAAGACGTCATGCGTTCTCTCATAGAAACGCGTAGATATCAGCTTGGAGAACCAATGAGAAAATGTGAATTATGTTGCGAGGGGAGACGGAAGAAATTTTGGGGGTTTCCAACGATTACTAAGGATTCGAGCAGAGGTTATGAACGGGCGAGGACGTGCTTCGTGTTGAAGGAACGCTAACAGCCACTGTTAACGGACTTTGTTTAGTTACTGGGAGAAAACAGTCGAGAGTTTACTG
>SMGT01001670.1:481046-511040 GCA_004794575.1 Lanistes nyassanus | reverse complement strand
AAAATTGTCCTGAACCCTGAAGTAAGAGTTTAACTTAAAGTACGCCACTTATAGATTGATAACGCCTACATCAGCAGATCATCAGATCATGGGTCGAGGTTACTGGACTAATACCAAGCTTTCAAAAAACACTAAAGGGTCTCCACACTATTGCTTTACACTATAAAGAGAACAAAAGAACAACAATCTCCACCATCACCGTCGTCGTCGTCGTCTCATCATCATTACCATCATCATTATCGTTAAGGTCGTCATCGTCCTATCATCAGCAGCAGCACCATCGCCACGAGCAGCACCACCTCCCCACTACCTCTACAACTATGACCATAAAAAAACAAGCGGAGAATTTGAGATCCGTGTTATTCTCCCAGCAGGATGCGAATTCCTTCTAAGTCATTTGTTTAGTGGGCACTCGCAGGCAAAGAAGTTTAGCTTGTAACGCGTTCATCGTCATGCAAACAAAATGTCTTGGATCGACTCTGATGAGTATTTGCATGTCCTAGCTCTTTCACAGTCTAAAATCTCCCTCTCAGTACAGTTTCCCATTTTCTCTGTGATCGATCGTTCTTTCAGAGGATTTGTGGCTGTGGTTGTCTTTCTAAATTTTTCTCGCTGTAGCGTGTGTAGCTTCTTATGACGTCCTCATTATCCCTGACGTCGTGTGTAACAGACCCCACCCTCCACCCCTCAGGAAAAAATCCCACGAAACGGGAATCTTAAGCTCTCGCATAGCCACAAGACAAATATGTTTATTTTAAAACGGATAACACTTTGTAAAAGCGTAACTCTGACTACAGTCACGTGACAAGTGCCTGAACGAAGACCATGGCTGTCGATGGCCAGGTCTGGAACAATTATCGATAATTTCGAAAAGCTAGCCAACGTCAGAACAAGCGAAAAAAAAGAGGATTGAATTGTACCCTCGCTTTGGTTTCGTCTTTGGTGAAGGTTTTCGGAAGCTTGAGCTGCGCTACAAACATGAGCGTTTCTCTCACTGTCAAGGTCGCCATCAGTCGGTCGTCCTGCCGGACGTAAGCTGCGCATGCGTTGAGCATGGCCGCTGTGCGGGGAACACCGTTTAGCAGCACGTCCCCGGTTACCTCCCCTATTTTGTTTCGGCAAGCCATCACGTCCAGCAGTGACGTCTTTCCGCTTCCTGTTTGTGTACACGCAAAGAACACCACCGTAAACAATAACTTTAAAAATCCAATATGGCTCGTGTTGTTGTAAGCATCGATCAAACGTTGGCATATTTTTGTTTTCTCCGGGGGCGATTGATTACAAAACTGTCAAGACTTGCAAACCGAGGCATTAAAATGCAAAATTAGTGTGCCGTATATTTAGAGCACACCTGCAAACTGGAAAGCTGGTTACAAACATAGCGAATCTCACATTACATAACTACTTCTTTTCATTTCATACTAACCAACCATCAAATTGAAGTTATTATAAGTTGCGTATTCTGAAAAATGCAATTCTCACTTTAAAAAGGACTTAATTTATCTAATTGCGGAGGTAGAACAGGAATGGGGAGGAAACTGGAGTACCCGGAGAAAATCAAGGACGGTCATCCTGTACACAGGTGCCAAGGGCAGATAAATCATGTAACACGGGGTCTGAGCCTACGTTCTTTTGTATGGGTTTCCAGCAGTTGTGAGCACTTAATTACTTTGAGCTGAAATGAAAAAAAAGACCAACAAGAAAACCCACAACAACAGAAGCCGGTTGCTTTAATTCCTACCAGAACTTCCCAAGATGGCCAGCATCTGGCCGCTGCGGACAGTGAAGGTCACATTGTCCAGCACCGTGCGACAGCCATCATCGCAGGCTGTGGGGAGCAGGGAGTGAGCAGCCAGCCAGTGCTGCCACCACGTGGTGTGGTGCTTAGGAACGTGGTACGACAGCTTGTCCACGTGCACATCTATTGCCTGATGAGGCTCCTGCAGATGGTGACAACATTTGAACCAAGCCGCCAAGGAGTCCGAATCATTTCGCTTTCATATGTATGAGATATTCCGCACTCTCCAATCCCCTAGAAATTTTGATCAACTGTAATTAGGAAATAAGCTGCTACCACCACCGCCACCGCCACCGCCACCGCCGCCGCCCGCCACCGCCACCACCACCACCACCAGCAGCAACAATAACAACAACACCAACAACAATAACAACACCACCAACACCACCACCAACAACAACAAGGGCGAAGAGTATAGCAGTAGGGCATTATATCAGAAAAAGAGCCAATGTAGAAAAAATTATTTAGAGAGAAAAAAACTGGACGAGTGGGAGTCAGCCTTGAGTTGAGACAGCTGGGAACGCGCCTCCTCGACTGCAAAGTTATACCAAGCCCAGACGTCAAAAACGTGTAAAATCCGACAGGTTCCACTTACTTTTCGCGGATGCTTCAGGTCTGGGTAGGCCTCTACGTGGACACCATTTGCCGACAAGGTGTTGTTCTGTTCCGGGGAAGGCACGGGGGACACCTGCATACTGGACAGAGCGACGAAAACGGTTCCAAGAGAAGATAGAAAGAAAAAGCCAGAGAGACTTAAGGATTCAACAAAGTGCGTCCTTCATGTTTCCTGGGGACAAGCGACACAAAGACCGAAGCGCACTCGCCGAAACTCGCACACCTGTTCGCTGCAGGTAGTTTGCCGACGCGCACAAACAACCTGACTATCCAGGTAGACTTCTGCCTGGCGCAGCTTGACTCCCTTCTGACCTAGGGAGACGGTATGTCGACCTTCGTGTGACCAGCCTCCTACTGCACCGCTCTGCGTGCGGGTGCACCCACAGACACAACGACGAACAAGCGCGCCTGTCTGGCCTCGACGATAACGCTCGATAACAAAGGGGTGGAGCGAAATGGGGCGGGTGGGTGAGTTGTGGACCACAGCGTGACTGAGCAGATCAAAGAACTCTATGTTCACGTTATGTTTCTTCCTCTGCAGGCAAGAAGACAGCACGGCTTCACAGTTCCCAAACGAGAGTCCGTGGCCAAGCTCGCCTTAAGGTGCAAACTGCTGGTCTCAAGAAATTAAAAGCTTGGCGGATCACCCGGACCTGCACTAGACCCCCAGCAGGGAAGGCGCGAAAAAAAATCGTCTCTCGGACACATGCACTGGGTGTTTGAGACAGCCGAAAATAAAATATTGTGCCCTTGTTGCGTTCCTCCTGTCCTACCCCACTGCCACCTTTATAACGGGACATTTCTATACGCCGTTTCACAGCTGGTGTCTGCATGTACCTGTACCCTCTCTCTTTAATCTTCAGCCTTATTTCCTTATTGCTGCCCACTTTTTGTATTTCTCTGAATTTCTACTGAACAGCTTCGAATGCTCCATAGCTACTCAAATATTTTCATAGGGTTACTACAAATATTCATGTCTTTGAGATGGCCAGTTGTTCTGTTTTCTTTGGCCATAGTTCTCTGATCTATTTCCTGATTTATATGACGATTTTCCCTTTCTCGCTATAATTTTTATTCTTTCTTATTCCGTAAATAATTGTTTCCTTTCGCAGGTTCCAATTTTACTTTGTTTTTTCCTTGCAGTTTACCTTTTATACTATTTTCTTTTAGTGAAAGAATTTTTAGTCCTTGTGTCCACTGAAGTTTTGTAAAAGATTTCTAAAGAGAAGCATAGCAGTGTGAGTAGTCTTCTGACCAGCTGACCTCACAGTCTTGGTTATTATTCCTTCTTGTTTATCATCTTCATAATCAGCATCATCACAAATATAGCGTTCACCACTGCTGTAAAATTCTCACCCTCTTTCTGTGCTGGTATGACGTCTGTTCACTAATGGATTTCAGACATCCTGATTCCGGTAATGTACACACCTGATGTGCACACACGTGACCCTATTTACAGACTTGACAAGGAGCTCAGCTTGTGTAAACACGGATACCATGAACCTTTTTTGAGTAGTTTTGGCTGGCAGGTAAAAAAAAACCTTAAACGGAAAACCTTATTTAAAAAATAAAACAGTCTAATCAAGATGTAAACTAAGTTCCAGCAAGTTCGGATCTTGAAGATGTGAAGATTAGAGACGAGGAGAGGAGAGATGGAGACAGAAGGAGAGAGACAGAGAGGAGAGAAAGGGGGTGACAGAGCAGACAGAACGCTTTGACATGGCCTGCAAGCGCTATCGAATGTAGTCAAAAAAAATATTCCATGTCGCCTGTTTGTTTTTCCACGCTCCTTTAGAATAAAGAATATTCAGAATAATTGCACTACAGCGGCAGAGAAAATTTAGCAGGACCTGGACATTTGGTGGCAGAGGACTTCAGAACACAACTGTCAATAAAAAGACTTTAGCAGCACTGAAAAGTTTGGCAGTGCACGTAGAGACTAGCACAGCATCAGAAACAAGAAGCGTGACGATACGTGCCATTGCTGCGGTCCTGGAGTGTCAGTTACTATGGCAACATGTTGTAGCCAGATAAGCAGCGGTTTTCATCGTCATGGTAGTAACGATGCCAACAACACCAGCAATGACATTATCACCTGTAACAACAGTACGGGTGTGGGGGAATAGGATGTTTTTTCATAGCATTGAATTTTTAAGAGATAACGATAACGGCGTGTGGCCTTGTCATCAAACACTCTGTTTAATCCGGTCACCAGTGAACAGACACAACCACCCATGTGGGACAATAAAGAACATGCTTTATATAGGTATGAGGTTAAGGTTAACCTTGGAGATTGGGGGCAACCACTTAATTAGGCCAACTGATAACAATCCTAGTGAATTTTTAACAAAAGTTTTAATTTTTGTACAGTACACAAGAGTATTGTTGAGTGTACTAGAGTGCTATGCATTTCAATACAATACAACCTTTTCGGATCCCTTCCTGCAAAATAAAACACAATACATATTCTTTGTTCGCTGACAGCACTGTCTTAATTCTTACTAGTTCGCAGTTTAAGGCAACCAACACCCCCATCCTACATTACAGTTTCTCACACCACAGCCACACTGCTGCACTTATCTCAACGGTTTTCTCGCTACCAATGTATGATGGCACCCCATAATGGTTTAGCGTATTGTGATATGCTATGAAGTATTACATATATTAAAAGTATATTTATATGTGTTCACATGAGATGTTTGCCTATACATGCATGTATACGATACGTCTGTAATGCATCGTCTTTCTTGCTCTTTTTCTCTTCCCCACAGCTTCTGTTCACTAAAACCGAATTAAGCATCGTAATTGCTTAAGGTTTTAAGTTGCTTGATATCAATATATTTGAAGCTGCATCGTTGTGTGAATCGAATAGGACTATTTAAACCAGTCCCCATCCCATCAAAGCAGAAAGCGTCAGGTACGAGCACCCCCTTTATGAACACAGTGGTTGTCACCCCTCCGCCCTATCTGTTGATTTAACAGTTCGTTCTTTTCAGTCCTGTGGAGACAGAGGACGCGATATGCATTTCTATCGCAACACCGATAAGAGAGGAGGGGCCAAAACGAGAGAAGAAATATAACCAGACGCAATAGGTAGATCAACCACCATCACCTCAAAAGAAAGGTATCCAGACGGAACTTTGACGTGTAGGCATCAAGCAATTTTCTACTTCTGTGAAAGGATGTGAAATCTATTACCAACTGAAAGCTTTTTCCATCAACTGCTGCAGCAGTTTTGATTGACTCACTTGTTCAAAATTTTGAATGATGGATCTAGATTTTGACTTCACGTGTGCAGTTCACAGGACAATTATTTAATTGAATACATTTAAATGATAAATGAGGCTTTGATCATGCATCTCACAAATTAATTATTTTGAGGACTAGATATAAATGAGCATTAACTGACCAATACGTGAGAGATTAAGATGAAACATTTCTGCATCACAAGACATTGTACAAGTACGAAAAATACAGCGTTGATGCAAGTTATCGCGGAAAGTAACTTCTTTCCGCAGCAGTGATTCCAGTTATAAAAATACAGGTGAACGTGTATAAGAAAAGGTCCCAGTAAACACTAAAGTGTGGCATCTAAAGTAAATTATAAATGAAGTGCTGAACTTAAGTCTGAAAAAATACAGACTAAAACTAAATGTAAAGAAGAATTGAAAATTTAAAACGATGATCTCAGCGAATGTTAACACCAAACAAAAGAAACTACGAGGCGAGCTGCAGGCTGGCCACCTGGGTGCTTGGCTCTGAAGGGGTTTTGACGAGACGCCGAAATACTCGGCAAATATACATGTTTACTAGCAAGAAGTTCGTTCTACATGACGGCTCCGCCAAAGTGTACGTGAAAAAGCACGTGTTTCGATGAGACGGCTGTGTCGATACACCCTCCGCTTCCAAGGTGACAAATGCTTTTGCTTCTTTTCGGTTCCGGGAATTTTAGTGAAGGTTTGCCACAGAGGTTTGTGGCAGGTGAGATTCGCTCTCTCAGGAAGGAGGCAAGTTCGGGTACAAGACGAAGCGGTAGAGTCCTCAAGGTTATTTCATCTCAGGGTAGGCTGTTCGGTTCTTTTAACTGCTTCATTTCTACTCAGCAGCCGGTCATACTTACTGCTTCACAACCATATCTATCCGCCTTAAACTGAAAAGATGCTCGTTCTTTGTGTTGCGAATCAGACCGCGCTGTGCATAATTCTGTCATTATGCTCCTGAATGTCGTGAATACGTTCTCTGTCTTTGTCTTTGTCAATGTTTTTGTTTACCCTTTGTCACTGTGATTGTCTTGTATTAGTTTTTGTCTTTTTCTTCGTCTTTGTCAATGTTTTTGTTTACCCTTTGTCAAAGTGATTGTCTTGCATTCGATTTTGTCTTTGTCTTCGTCTTCGTCTTTGTCAATGTTTTTGTTTACCCTTTGTCATTGTGATTGTCTTGCATTCGATTTTGTCTTTGTCTTCGTCTTCGTCTTTGTCAATGTTTTTGTTTACCCTTTGTCACTGTGATTGTCTTGTATTCGATTTTGTCTTTGTCTTCGTCTTTGTCAAATTTTTTTTATCCATGCTTTTGCTATCGTCAGTATGGGGCGTTTGATTTTGTCTTTGGGTTTTGTTTGGTTCTTTTGTGTGTTTTTGTTTGTTTGTTTTTGTCTTCTTTTTGTCCAAACGCATAAAATCCTTTGGTCACTTTAAACGAACCGGAAAATTTCAAATGATTATTTGGTTTTATCTGGAAAAGCTTAATAAATTTTGTGTGTATATACATCATTCATCCAAACACACACACGCATATATATATACACACACACACCCACACGCTCGTACATTTAGGTTCTATCTGATTAACAATTTAACAGCCAAACATTTCCAGTAGCTGTACGCAGAGATAAAATCTGAAGCATGTAAATATAGTTTTTGCTTCCTAAGGTAAACGCGAAAGTAAAATCAGACTATTTTATCAGCACTGTTCACAATGTAAACATGCTGCAGACCGAGTTTTTCAGGGAAATGTTTACACGTTTAGGCCAGGTCTAAATAAACTGTGTTCTATGTACAACTCCATGCAGTTCTATACTGCTTAAATTCCGTGTATTAACAGCTTTCAGAGAAAATTGTTTTCTTTTCTAATTCGTTGATCGAAGAGCGCAGATTCTCTCTGACCCCCCCCCCCCCAAAAAAAAAACCCTTACAAATATACACATTTACGTAACTTATACAAAATTTCAGACAGCCCACAGATCGATATCTATTTTTCGTCTAGACAGTTGGGTAGTTTCCATTTGACCTTTCACCTTTGTGCGCAGTCTCCGTCACCCAGGTCCCTCATGCTGACTGCCACGCACCGCGTGCAGCTTGTCGAGCGTGCCTGGATGTGCGCGCGCTATCATTGACAGCCGATCAGCTGGTCCGTGACTACCCCATGCGACACTTTAGTGTATGACCCCCACCCCCTCACTGCCACCACACGAAAGAACATTACACTGTGCGAGACTGTATCCTGTGTTATCGTGTGTTCCCGTTTAGGCCCAGTTTGATACAAATAGAACACTCGCCGAGCTTGTTATCTCACTACCTTTGCTTTTCATAGATAATAAGCTCTCACAGGCAATTAACATTGGTGGTAAAAATATCAACATGTCGTTATTTTCAGGCCACAAAAGCGCATCTTCGAGTAGATAAAAACGATGTGCTATGTACTTTAGGAAACATTTTAAACAATTATGAGCACAAACAAACAAAAACAAACCTAACAAAATAAACAGTGCCATTAGAATCAATGCTTGTGTTTTGACTCTGTAATTGCAACCGTATAATTTGTAGTCTTTAAAAACACACAGGTGTTTGAATGCATGCTCCTGAGCTCCTTGTACAGTAAACTACATTCGCCTTCATTTACCTGGCCCTCAACCGTTCTTACTGAATTCACGTGAAAGTATAATGCCAGCAGGTATAATGCCAGTGTTTACCCGTAAAGTTTATTCTGTTAGGCCCCTCATCCACTTCATGCTAAATTTGGAAATCGAGTCACGCGCACGCCCCCAAAACTAGGTAATTAGGTCGCACGTCCTTTGACATTAATACACTTGGGTTGTAGCTGCAGGGCGATCTTAGTACATATGTACAGAGATACTCATAAATCTTCTTCAAGCTTTTCACCGACGCTTAAAAGTGTATATTCACATTCAAATACAAACTATAATTTGTCAATACACTCGGAAGAATAAACAGCAACTTATTGTAGTGTATGCCGTCGCCCTTTTGTTGTTTTTGTTCAAGAATCTGACCAAATTCTTATAATCTTTCTCACAGAGTTTGTAAGGTACACTATATTTGGCAAGTTCCGATTGGCTGTCAGAATTGTGTGACACTGTACTGTTAACAGAGCAGCAGTGTTAGTGAGAACGTACTTCCATTTAGTTTGCCAAGCGTTTTCTTTTAAATCTATCGTCGTAATATCGTTCTGGCAGGAAATTTTTCCCCACCCAGAACACCGCCCTAAGGACTAATTCTTCTTTGAGTTTGAATCTTTTTCTACGCACATTGCAGTGCATTATCGAGAGACCTGAAAGGATGTGTGCAATAAACAAAACATTCCTACACGTCCTGTGTGAACTAACGTAGCCAACTTATTCAAGAATTCTATTCTGTAATGGTAGGTACTCAGGGATAACGAAGTTTAAAAATATTCGCTAAGACTATGGGCTAGTAACTTTTGAAATTGGATCACTAGCCCACTGAAATTTATACTGTCCGACGTTTGTTCATTCTTTCATTCGTTCGTTCGTTCGTACTTTTTTCTTTCTTTCTTTGCATGACACATTTCCCCATCCTTGGTAAGGAATCGACTAAAATACTTTCTGTTACCTATAAAATCCAGCTTTAGAATACACGTATTGCCAACCAAGGAAGGGTACAGCAGGTGCCTGGGTGAACTCCTACTTGCACGTGATTACAGGTGTGTTGGCAAACAGTTGCAGTTTGCAGATGGGGCCTGTTTTTCATTGGTCAGCAAACAGTCGAGGAGGAATCGTGTCGCTTGCTGACAGAGGCGCATCCAAAAAACGCACCTTGCCTCCCCCCACCCACTTTTTGAAGCAGCACAGTGACGTTACAAGCCCCATACACACACATACACACCTGTTTTGACATCACACACACATACACACACACACATACACACCTGTTTTGACATCACACACACATACACACCTGTTTTGACTCGCGAGTCCGGTCTTTGGACACGCCGTCGCCAAGTCGTGTAAAAGTGGGATGTTTTAGCTTGTATAAATCTACTCAGAGCCAAACTGTGGATTTTTTTTAAAGATTTGAGTCACTGGATTTAGAAGACATTCTCTCTGTGAAGAAAAACAAGACATCCCACTTGCCCAGGAAATGAAATTCTTGTGAAACCTCACCGCAGTCCACGGTAGGACTTACCTCAAAAACAGGATCACACGCCCAGTGGCACATTATTGCCATGCAGGTATCAGCTAGTAAATCCGTCGCGCATGGGAATTATCGCTGGGCAAAAATGCACAGCCATGCAGTGAAAAAAAAACAACAACAAAAGCGTGTTTCTCACGGCTATCCATGACTCTAAACAAAAATAATAATAACACTGGTAGGTGGAAACGCGAGGGACAAACTCTAGCCCCAAACAAAGCGCAGTCGTTGAAACGTACTTGACAATAATGGAATAGAATTACGAATCGGTATGGTCTGCTTGTCAAACGCTAACTAGGAAGTAACTCCCCTTTTTTTGCTTGCACTTAGCCATCCTCAGCCCTCCACTCTCGTTTGCTTTTAGTGCATTGCAGCAGTCGGTATGTCAATACTCAAGTCTTAAAACCTCCTCTGGTCTGCTTATTTTGTCAAACCCGCGGTGGGATTACTGTCAATTCTGCTAGTGCAGGATGTATTGGGCAAAGGTGTCTCGGTAGTTTTAAAAAAAAAGGTTGGGTTGCTGTATTACTTGGAATCATTGTTATAGTTAATCTGTTGATGGACTTGAATAGTTTGCTAATACCACGACTTCAAAAAGAATATCAGATGGCTTGGCATCGCCTGTCCTGTGAGTGCGTGCAGGTGGGCGTATCGGTTGTTTGGATGTATGTGGGTTGAGTACGTGCGAAAATCGTGTAACCAAACCAAAACCCCAAAAAAGGTTCTGGGTTGGGTTGCATAGGACGTTCGCATCTGCCGTTCCAGTCACTGAAATGTTCGTAAAGGCCATTCATCCAGTGTATTTTACGTGTATTTTTGCTAAGGACAGGGAGGTGAGAAGGTCTTTGTGACTGAGGACTGGGCTGGCTTTCATGAGCGTTTTTATCTCCTGTCCATACGTAAGGGTGCACATAAAATACACTGGGCGAACGGGCCTTACGACCGCTCTTATGACTAAAAATGCAGCTACGGACGCTCATGCAAGCCAACCTAGAGCCGGCTTGCATGAGGGTTCTTATCTTATTTTGATTCGTAAAGGTGCACATAAATACACAGGGCGAGCTGGCCTTACGACTACACTTATGACCGGAAGTGCAGGTACGAGCGTTTATGCAAACCAGGCCTGCAGTGGAAGGCACCTGTGCTCGTATCTGAATTTCCATTCACAAGGTAATTGTGAGGCCTGTTCGCCCAGTGCGTTTTATGTACAATTTTTTACTTGCGGAAGGTTGACAAGAATGCCAATAAAACCCAGCCCAGCCGGAAAAGCAGATGCAGACCCTGCACACAGTCCTGGGATGGGTTTTCATGGGAGTTCATAACTCCTGTTCCGGTCATAACAGCAGTTTTAAGACCTGTTCACCCTGTCTGTATTTTACGTGCACTTTTACGTGTAGACAGGCGATAAGGACATCCACCCAACCCCGCCCAACACAGGGATGTAAGACATGGGAAATTCTCACGCATGCTGTTGGCTCCCGGCGTCAAACGCTGCTGAGAGGAAATGGCTTGGCTAAGAAGTTGAAGAAAGAGATAGCAACCTTTCGCTGATGTTATCTCTTCACAAAACATCTGGTGGAGGGGATTCATGACTATATCGGAATAAGACGTCGATAAAAAATAATTTCTGTTTAGTCCACTTAACACGGTTTTCTTCACATGTATCTCGGTTATCTTGTGGATACACCCACAAAAATGTGCCACTTTAAATGCAGTCATAGTAAGCTAATAAAAAATTGTGTTGTTCACAATTTGTGGGAGGGGCCATGGAGGGAAAGGGGTTGGTATGTTTCAGGAATTTCAATGTTGATATCTGAAGTTGATAAAGAAGGGAATGGTGGTGAGCGGACTTTCTGCAGATCCAAAGACGACAGCTGTTCGGCGAAAAGGGGGGAAATTCGGTGATCAAAATAAAGTTCGCTAGTGATAGGTTGTTTTTTTTCTGAAGAGCTTGTGCTCACGTAGGCTCGCAAAAATCGATAAGGTGCTCCAACTCTATTGTTCTCCTTCAGTAAACAGACTTCAGTAGACTGTTTCCACGTATTCTGACATACTTGTTCTCCTATCAGCAGAACCAAATCGCCGTTCACTGGAGGCGAACGCAACTGCAAGACGAAGCATAGGCCAGGGGCAATTACATCGACATGAGATTCGGGTTTCACCGGTATCCCATTTTCTTTCCGCACATCGGGGCTTGCTTTGACTTGTGTTACATTTAGAAGATCTGGCACCGTATTAAAAACGTCGTTGTCGAGGCACGGCTGATCGCGCTAGTGGGCAGCTAAACACTCACGAGCGAAGCTAAATTCATTGCTTCCGTGCGGCATTAATTCTAGCAAGTTGCTCTGATTCAACTCGGGTGGCACGAGCCAAAAAGATATGATCTGGTTACTTTTTTACATTTGGGTGTTTTTCCCTCTGTGAATACCGCACGAACACGCTCATTATTGGGCAGCGGAATCGACCGGAGAACAGTTCTCAACAGCTGCATTCCTCCGCAATGCCTGTATTCCCCCAAATGTTTGTTTTCCTCCGCAATGCCTGTATTCCCCCAAAATGTTTGTTTTCCTCCACAATGCCTGTATTCCCACCAAATGTTTGTTTTTGTCCACAATGCCTGTATCCCCCCCAGAATGTTTGTTTCCTCCACAATGCTTATATTCCCCCAAACGGTTTTCCTCCACAATGCCTATATTCCCCCAAATTGTTTGTTTTCCTCCGTAATGCCTGTGTTCCCCCAAAATGTTTGTTTTCCTCCACAATGTCTGTATTCCCCCAAAATGTTTGTTTTCCTCCAAAATGTTTGTTTTCCTCCAAAATGTCTGTATCCCCCCCAGAATGTTTGTTTTCCTCCACAATGCTTATATTCCCCCAAACGGTTTGTTTTCCTCCGTAATGCCTGTGTTCCCCCAAAATGTTTGTTTTTCTCCACAATGTCTGTGTTTCTCTGCTTGCAGTGCTCGCAGCATGGACGTGAGCACCCTGGTGGATATACCCTCCTCCCCAAGAGCCACTCCAGCCCCACCAGGTCAGTCGGAGCAGGTCAACTACCCGACTCTGGCGCTGCATGACATCAACTACTACGTCAGCTTCCGTCCGGGGCCGTGGTGGAAGGGAGGCTGCTTCCGCCAGAAGAACGTTAAGCACGTGCTGCAGAATGTGACACTGGCACTTCCGGCCGGCCAGCTGATGGCCATCGTTGGCAGCTCAGGTAGGCCAGGAACTGACTGAAGATGTGCACTCCCGTGGCTGTCGTGTGGTGGCCCTGTCAGGGATTTCACGGTAACAGCTCGTGATTGTTGCTGTGTTAATCCTGTGTGACACCCTTGGTAGCGCCTATGAACCACAGTCAATCGGACTCCCGTGACTCTCATGAAACTGGGCCCAGACGGGCATCGCTTACAGCCGAAATACCCAAGTCTGGGGGGGGGGAGGCTGAGGAGGGTGGGCTGGGGGGCTGATGGGGGGGGGGGAGAGAAAATGCAGAAGGGCGCGTGGCAAACATTGACCTTAAATCTGTTTCAAACGCTTTGTCCGAAAACTTCCAATTGTATAAGCATTATAAACAAGAGTTTCGAAAAACTTTTATAAGAATTTAATTACACTAAAAGGACATTGGATATTTTCAACTGGCGCCAAAAAATACAAGTATCCTACATCATCCTTCCGCGAAATTCGGAACGAACAGAGCATTTATCGCCTGACAAATGTGATACTCTTGAATGAGAACGGGAACACGATGTTTTTAATTGTAGTGTGTGCTTGTGTGCACGTGGTTGTTGTTGCGGTTGTTGTTGTTGTTGTTGTGATGGAGTTAGATCGTGACTAGTATCACAAAGCAGACGCTATCATAAAAAAGAATTAATGACACTTTTTGAAAACACATAAAACGGTTTGACAAATTCTGTCGATGCTCTCTATAACCCTGACCCACCTTTGGTTCTTTGTTGTTAAGGTTCAGGCAAGACCTCTATCCTTGATGTGATAACGTTCCGAGCGGAAGGTCGTGTCACAGGGAAAATGACGTACAAAGGCGTGCGGTGCACGAGGGAAAATATGCAAAGAATCTGCAGCTACGTCATCCAAGCAGACAGACTGCTGCCCCATTTGACTGTCCGGGAGACACTGATCTATTACGCGTACCTGAAACTTCCAGGTGACACAAAGAGGAGGAAATTGGAAGAAAAGGTAAGATTTTCTGCGTTTCTCATCCCTTGTGTAGTGAAATACCGCCGTCCTCTATTTGAACTGGTCTTATGCCCCAGGGGTTATATGCTTGTCACACAAAATGCGTCTGTCTTTCCACTCATTAGAGCGGCAGCAGAAGTCCTTTGGCCATTAGCATTTTTAATTGCATCTTTACGTATGGAAGGCGACAATAACGTTCATGCAAGCCCACCCAAAGCTACGTCGCACAAAAGTTCCTGTTCGTTTTTCAAATACAGAACTATCCTCAGAACCCGTTCACCCACGGAAAATTGTGTGTTTTTGTATGCTTAAAAAAATGTTATCAAACGCACGCAATGCCGTCAAGATTTTATTAAGAACATTATATAGCTTTTATTTTATGACGTTGCTATATTTCCCGAAGTATGGTAAGGTGTCTTTCTGTGGAAATCCTTTCTTGTGCGCGATTTGCAGTTTGAACAGCTTTTGAGCATTTTCGGTGAAGGGAGAACGTCCAGTAGTAAGGCAGGACTATAGACACACCTTTTAAGCTGTATGGACCTTCCAGGTGGAGTCCGTTATCTCCAGGATGGGGCTGAAGAACGTGGCGCATTCGAGAGTTGGTGGCGCTGTGGTGCGGGGCATTTCCGGCGGAGAGAAGCGACGCGTCACGATTGCCATCCAGCTTTTGCAGGAACCGGGTAAAGAAGCGTAGAGTCTGTTGGTTTGTTTGTCTTCTTGTCCGTCCGTTTGTCTGTCTGCCTTCCTGCCTGGCTAGATAAGCACTGACAGCCTGATAAGAGTGAGAAACGATTTCGTAAGCAAAAACATTCTACATGCAGCATGAAATTTCGCGTGCCAAAAAATGTCACAACAGACATCCTTCTTCTGGACGAGCCCACCACTGGGCTGGACAGTTTCACCGCGCGCCACCTGGTGGCCAGCCTCCAGCAGCTGGCCAGGCAGGGGACGCTGGTCGTGTTGTCCCTTCATCAGCCTCGCTACGACATCGTCAGGATGTTGGATCAGACGGCTCTGATGGCAAAAGGACAGGTCGTCTTCTTCGGGCCCACGACCAGCCTCGTGCCGTACTTCACGAAACTGGGTCACGAGTGTCCTAGCTACATGAACCCCATGGACAGATACAGTAGGTGGCGCTTTAGACCTGGTGTACGCCTGTAATTGCTTGTAGCGCGATCGTAGCAAAGAAAGAAAAAGAAAGAAAAAAAGAAACACAGAGGGAAACAAAGATGGAAACAAAAGGGAAAAGGAAGCTAGACAAACGATAATGAACAGAACGATAAATATTGGCACTGAGAATTGCGTGGGGGTGATGCAGGAGAGAGAGAGAGAGAGAAAGAAAGAAAAAGAGAGATCTCAATAAGCGCTTAAGAGACTAACAAACAGGCGCGCAGGCAAACACATTCAGACTGGCTGCAAAGGGACCCAGTAAACGATAGTTAATTCTTTCAGCTGATCTCAGGCGGGTTCTCGCTCTGTCCCTGCCCTTCCCATAATTCTGAACTTTTGAACTGTTTGTTTTTCAGTGGACATCATCAGC
This sequence comes from Lanistes nyassanus, assembly GCA_004794575.1. Lineage (NCBI taxonomy): Eukaryota > Metazoa > Mollusca > Gastropoda > Architaenioglossa > Ampullariidae > Lanistes > Lanistes nyassanus. Next base: position 495,454 of record SMGT01001670.1, on the reverse strand, counting down.
GTTGACCATGTCAACCCAGAAAACAGACTGAGCTCCGCTCAGCGCTTGCAGACAATTTGTGAGGCTTACAAAGCATCGGATCTCTTCGCCGCGACGAAACTAAAGGTTGACGAACAAACGCGAGCCAATTCTGCGCAAGTTAACAAGAGACTCAGCATGTCGGGTCCGGGCTGGCTAAGGGTGTTTCTCGTTCTTGTCAGGTGAGACACAACCCGCAGAATGTACCGTGAAGATGTCCGATTTAAATTAAAAGCAAGACACTATTCCAACATTCAAAACAAAATCTTCCATAGATATCATTTCTGTTTTGATGTTATTAGTAAGGCCCTATGTCAAAACTCTCAAAACTGAAGTTTTCAATGGTTACGCAATCGGTTGCCAAGGAAACGATCCAAGATGGCGCCCAAAACAGAATTCGAAAGCTCATAACTTCGTTTCTATTAGAAACATTCTTATTCTGTTTTTTAAATTATCTGCACTGGTTTGTGCTGCATTTGTAGGTTAAAAGATGAATGTCAACAACATAGATCATTTTCTATCATTTTTCATCCCCAAAAATGTGAATCACAAAGCAAATTTTATTTTTTAACTGCAATTTTTTAAAGTACAAAAATGTTTTTAACAAACAAATGCACAAATGCTTAACTTTGTATGGAAAAAGAGCCTGGAAATTTTAGAAATCCATCTTTTAAAATTAGTGGCTTTTGAAGTCAGCCAGCCATAGCCAAAACAATAAAATAAGAAAACTGGCTGTGAAAAATCCAGACTTCATCAATTTATTCAATCACTTTCACCAGATAAAACAGGTAAAATATACATTCCCAATGTTCTCCTTTGTGTGATCATAGCATAACTTATTAATTTACCTTTCACTCCCATTCTCCTTTGACCATAAACAGTCTTATAGATATATATATATAAGACAGAGTGTGTGTGTATGTGCAAAATACCACCAAAACGCTTTCGCATACCATTTTTATTGACAAAATAAACATATTTGTGGATCGTTTTATCCAGTAAAGAAGTGAGAAGATGAACTGTCAAAATATGCCAGTTCATCTTAAAATTGCCCAAAATTAAGATTTTAGTAAAAATTTCCCCGTGTGTGCATGTGCGTGTACATGCGCGAGTATTCTTATTGTTTCTCGATAGGCATGTTTCGCTATAATTGATAACTGTATGGTGTTGTCACCCCCTTGATATGGGCCGAAGGCCTAACCAGTAAAAAAAATTCGTTCGTTCGTAATTCTCTCTGCCTCCCTCTCTATTTACCCTCTCTTTCATCTCCCTCTCCCTCCCTCAACCACTTCCTCAGCCTCCCTCTCTCTTTCACTGTCTTTCATCTCGCTCCCTCTCTATCTGCCCCCACCACTCTCTCCCTCTCCCTCCATTCCTCTTTCTTTCCCCTCTCTGCCCGTCTGCCCATCCATATATCCCTATGTTTCCGTCATTTACAGTCGAATGCACGTCAATCTGTACCGTGCTCGCCTGGACCTCCTGGGGCGGTTACTTCTCATGACATTTTTCTGCCCCTTCATGGTGCTGTTCCTGGGTCACGTGAAGAACAACCAGAAGTCCATACAGGACCGCATCGGACTGCTGTATCAGAGTGCAAACGTCCCACCATACTTCGGCCTCTTCAACGCCATTGCCTTATGTAAGTAAAAGCCCCATGAACCCATTGAAACGTACGGACAATTTTATGTATTAAAGGAAGCGCGGATGTCCCTGCAGCACATCCTGGGACTCTTTGTTTTCTTAATTACATATAATCACTTATTTACCAACATACACTTGTGAAGGTGGACAGAAGTGACACATACGACCCGTCTCCTTTTCTTTCGATTGACTACGAGGGGCGGGGGAACCATTCAATGTATGAGCGATTCCATCAAACAAACCCAAGTTAAGAAGTGATATCAAAGAACTCAGGAGGTAGCAGTATTTCAAAATAAATTTTAATATTTTTTAATAATTCGGACTTTCGTTTTCTTATCGACATCAACTACAACAAGGTCGCCCAGTTCATATAATAATTAATAATAACTATAATATTATTTTCCCAGCATTATGAAAGACGCACCGGGCTTTACAATATGTAAACAAAACATATAATGCATGAATGTTCAATTCTGTTCTGGCAGTTCCTGCGCTAAGGAACAATTTTTACCGGGAGGGCTTTGATGGCCTGTACTCCTCCACCACCTTCCTGCTGGCATACACCGCCCACATTCTCCCTTTCATCGTCCTGTCAGGCGTTTCGTTCTCCTCTGTTCTGTACTGGTGAGTCTGTTCACGCAGTTTTCAGCAGTCTTGATTCATATCATTAGTTTCTTTCTTTGCATTCATGACAGCAAAGACTTGTGCAAACACCTCTCTGGAGAAAACAGCCTACCCCTAAAACTCTCAAATTCATTTTTTATCGGGTAAAAGAAAGATGTCTTGGTACCCCAGCTGTTTAGAAAGATATTCTGCTCTTTACTCAGCTTCTGATGTTTATACACTCATACAGTTTTTCAATTTCCAAGTGGAGAGGCCAAGCGTTTATATGGCAGCGTCAAAGTAGTTCAGCTCTGGGTTTCCTAGCCTCATAAATCAGCATCGTCATGGGTCATGCGGGAAGCAAAACCCAGTCACTAACGTTGTGTTCTGTCTCACCTGCAGGGGCACAGGTATGAACCCAATCCCCGACCACTTTGCCAGGTACGTCGCTGTGGTTCTGATGCTGCACCTGTCCGGCGAGCTGCTGACCGTGGCCACGATGGGGATTTTCAAGGACCCCCGCCTGGCCAGCAACACCACGTCCATCGTTTTCGCTGCCACGGGGCTGATCGGCAGCGGCTATCTCAGGCAAGTCTTCAAGAATGTGCTGACAACAGACCTGGCTTATGTACCGACATCTCAGACTGTGTCTCCTTAGCATATTTCTCCGAAACGAAAGTCTACCTGCGGTACATGGCGTTACCATTGACTACACCTCTTTAGTCAATGGGCCTGAAACATTCGCCAATAAACGAATCGGTGCTGAAGGAATCTTATCGTCAAATATCGTATCTGTCTTAAACTGGATCCATCTCGATCGGCTGACTTATGAAAAGATAGTCTTACAGGGAGGATAACTTCTTTGAATATTTTAGGGGGGTGCGGGTGGGGGCGGGGGTGGGGAGGGTTTACTAGTCGCGAAGAGTAATAGATATCTGAAATTTAAAAAAATGATCTGAGTGAAGTTCCACAAATCCTTTCTAGTATGGTGTGAGTACAAAGAGTTTTTAAAGATCTGAAGACGGACAAGCATGCAGGCAGACAGACGGGAAGGCAAGCAGACAGTCAGGCAGACTATCGGCTTGAGGGGCGGGAGGGAGGACAAACGAACAGGTAGCGAAGAACTGGTGTCACAGTGGAACCCCGTTTTCTCCTTCAGGTCCCTTGAGAACATGCTGCAGGCTCTCCAGTACCTGGGCTGGGTGTCCTTCATGAAGTACCCTAGTGAAATCTTTGTCGCCCTGGAGTTCCACCACCTGAACCTGACGTGTGAGGACCAGATGCAAGGCAAGGCTTTCCTCTCTTTCTTGATGTCACTTTGATCGGAAAAAAGTTCTCTTGACGTCACTCGGCGGGGTTGATGTCACTTTGATCGGAAAAAAGTTCTATTGACGTCACTCGGCGGGGTTGATGTCACTTTGATCGGAAAAAAGTTCTATTGACGTCACTCGGCGGGGTTGCGCACACTTCCATGTGGGGTTTCCATTCTCTGAAGTTCCATAAGGCCAGTTTTCTGGCCATCTGAGATTTTTAAGACGCTGTTAAATACAGAAAGAGAAAAAAATCCCCCACCGACATCCTCAAAAGTGCAATTGCAGATTTCACGTGGGCTATCGACAGAAAATGTACTTTGCTCAGGCGCGTGTTTATATGAAAACTGTATTTCACAATAATCATTATCAGTTTGTTTATATCTCAGTCTTTTAGGTGTTTCAGCAGACAATTTTTTTCTCTGGGGCTGGGCAGCATAAAGAGTGTTGCCTATTTTCCACCCGTAAAAGTGCGCTTCAACTTTAGGACTGGAAGACCCGATAGCATACACACACTTATAAACCCCAGCCTTGGTATCTGTTCTTTGCTTCCTGAATGATCCAACAGAACTAGCCCCTCATACCAACAAAACTCGTTACGCAGACCTTCATCGCTGTCTCATTAACGATGTCGTTGTTGCTGCAGGACTGCCTTGTGTACCTAATGGGGATGCCTTCATCGACTCCTACTACAATGGGGCGTTGGACCGCATGGCCCGGAACTTTCAAATTGTGGCAGCTTTTACTGTCGGCTTTCTGCTGCTAGCTATGGGAATCTTCAGAACAGTCGGCATTCGTGTTCTACAATAAACGAGAACCCGCCAGCATCTGTTGTCGATCCATCCATTTCCAGAACCCATGCGCAAGGCTGTTTCCTCTCTGAATTCAATAACTACTCCAAACTAAAGATTAAAACAAAGAAATAAAAATTAAAAACAAGGGAACTGATGACACAATGTCGTCCTGATGAAGGGGTAGTGCCCCGAAACATGTAGATTGTCCTTGTCCTTGTCATGTTCTAGCTTGGTCCAGTTCCTTTGTTCTTAATTTTAATTTGGATTTTGCTCCAAGCGGCAGTCGCTTGTTTTTCTTTTTCAAAGAAATAAACATAAACCTAGTAAATAATCGGCAAGGAAGGAAGGCAGGGAGGAAATTATGATTCGATTCCAAATCTGACCAATTAATACATGTCTTCATCTTTTTCTTCTGATTGCACTGGAACAGTCAGACTTTTAGGTTGGTGGGTTTACTGGCCGATCTCCCTTGCCAATATTCCTTCCCTCAAAAGAAATAGAGGAATAATTTAATATGCCCTTGAACAAAGTATACAAACTATTCATGAATGTACTGTTCCCCTATTGTCTCCATGGTTTGTTTGAGTTATGCATTTTCGCAATATCTTATGATATTTCACAACCAGTTCCAGTATTAAAATGCATAAGGAGATACAATAACATGATACGTACAAGTATAGAAGGTGCACGGGCGAGACTGAGTGCATACACGATCCTTGTGTCAGAGGGAGAGAGAGAAATAAATAGAGTACCAGAACCTCATGTTAGTTTTATTATCATTTCAAAAAATCTCTTTTACTTACAAAACAACATGTATCATACACAGCAATCGTGCATGAAATATATTGTTCACAGGTAGGTATGTACTTTTAGAGAGATTGTGCTTTCCCACTATGGGGGAATGGGGCCCTGCCAGTAAGCTAAACACTGAAAGAAACACCAGATTGATACCAACAGTAAGATGAGTAAAGCCATTTTAATGTTTCGGGAGGATGGCAAAATGGTATCTGCACAACGTTTAACTGCAGGATCTGATACTTGGCCACATTAGGATTCGAACCAGCCTTTCACACAGTAGCCCGCAGCTCTACCTGCAGAGTGACCCAACACCTGTGCATGAAATACATTTTACACAGCACGTGTGCATGACGAAGGAAAGGGATTTACATCCTAGAAGTCTGTGCAATATTTCTCAAGATATATATTTGTTTGACAAACATTATATGATGAAAGTACTGCTTAAATAATGACGTTTTATCAGCCGATGCCTCCGAGCCTTAAATGCATTGCAATGCAAATTTATTCTGTGGTGAAAAGTGGTCGGGCGTGTCGAAAAATTGCACAATGCATGTGTTAATGTTTTGACTTGAAGTATTGGGCGGTTGTTTTGACCTAAATGCTTTTACAGTGGCATTAATATTTTTGGAACTTGTGACGTACGTGTGATGGTGTGATGTGATCCGTGTTTATGAAGGCACTCTAGCAAGGGTCTTTGTAAGGAAACTTATAAGAAGCGGTTCAGTTCCAGTGACGGATGTTGACACAGACAGACAGACAGACAGACAGACAGACAGACAGACAGACAGACAGACAGACAGACAGACAGACAGACAGACAGACAGACAGACAGACAGACAGACAGACTGTTTGTGCTATCATAATGCATATAACCCATACTCATAGAGAATGACAACTAAAATGTCAAGCTTTTCTTGTATTCTTTGTTTTTTAAAGTCTCTTTTCATGTAGCAGTTTTTAAAGAATATATATATATATAGCAATCGGTTTCCGAGTCATTTGATCTTATCGAAGCATGTGTTTATTTTTAGCGTTGTTACGGATGACTGTATTGCAAATATCCTAAAGCAGTTTCTATACCACAACTTCTTTAAAGCAATCTATTAAAGTATATTCCAGCGAAACGTTACAGAGACATTCGAACATAACATTATATTGACGATTTGTTTGAGAAATGTATAGGGATTTGCACATGAACATATATATAGGCACCACTACACTTATGTACATCCACACGTATGCACATCCGCGTGCGTGTACACAAGCACACACGCTCACAAACACACACCACTATAGCACATCACGCCACGCCAAACCATGCCGAACTGATTAGTGCAACTGTCATTTCGTTCGCTTTAATAGAAGTTTCAAGGCAGTCAAAGCAGATAACAAACGGGAAACTTTTTAACTCTTTAATTTGTACAACACAATCATGCATGTGTGTGTGCGTGCGTGTGTTTGTGCGTGCCAGCGAGAGAGAGAGAGAGAGAAAAAAGTTGCTCGTGTATATGCATCCATGTACAATTTTGTTTGCGCATGTGCACCCGTGCCGAAAAGAAAAGAAAAAGAAGAGAAGAGAAAAGGCAGTGTATGTTTGTGCGGTTACATGCATATGTCTACTCGCCGGCTAGGGTGATTGCGTGAGTGTGTATGTGTGTCTGTTACACACACTTCACACAATCTTGTCACAGATACCACCTCATCCCTTTGCGAAAAGTCACTGCGGTGTTCGAGTGAACCCGTTGGCTGACACCCGATTTTTGTACTGTTACTGTGGGGCCACCTATCTCGCCACGTACCCAGCAAGAGTGCAGCGCGCTTCTCTCGCTAACACCGGAGGGACACGGCGAACCAATACACTGCGATAGCACTGCATAGCGACCATCAGTGACGCAATCTGAGGACAAGAGACACAGAAAGGTCTGGTGAGCTGTTTGTAGACCATGAACCACCGTCAGCAGGTTCAGGGTCGTTCACCTGGCGCCCAGGCGAGAAATTAAATCATTCAGGTGGCTGCTGCAGTGTCCACTATCTTTCACGGTGTCGCGAGCTGTTGCTGGGATTACTGGCGTCCGGAGGAACTTACAACAGGTGACAAGGTAACAATTTTAACTGTTTGCATCTCATGGTGGTGGTGGTGATGGGTAATAGTGATTGTGGGGTTAGCGGGGGCAGGGTGTTAGTGATGGAGGGGACATTACGGAGGGGATAATGTCGCTTGGGGATAACAGACACCTGCTAACTCACCCAGAGAATTTGTGGTCCTTTGCTCACTCGCAAACATTTGTGTTCTTTTGCGGTTAAAAAAAATTACATGCATATTACCCCCCCCCCCCCCCCCCCCCCAACACACACACACATGCACTGAGCAAAGACAAAAGCGCAGTGTGACCCAATCAATCCCATCTAGGCAAAACGCTGTGATGAGGACTTGACTGTTTTAGTGCCAGGGACCACATCGGCAACTTTTAAGACATCTGACGGCAAAAAATCGGTCTAATTGTTAGCAAGAATCCCATGAAGGCGAACACGTGCGGAAAATGAGATCCGAACCATCGATCTACACTCTTCACTGACTCGATGTTAGGTTCGAGGAGAGTGGGTAGGGGTGTCCACTTCAAAGTGTTTTTGTAACATGCACTGATGTTAATCCGAAGCATAGAATTTTCGGCTTCGACCTATGTTGCATCCATGTACATCCTTGTACGTCCAGAAAACGTTTCGTAATATTTTTTTTCCGTATCAGTGGTTGGTAGCTAAACTACCTGCACAATTTAGTTAGAAAGTCTGACAGACAGCAGATGACTGCAAAAGTACTAGTATGCTTTAGTTAGTACTTAATGGTAATTTTAGTATCAGCCATTATCTGCCATTTAACGGCTGCGAATAACTATAACTTTAAATTTATATCAAGTAGATTCCAGTTGGTGTACCTATTGTAGTGATGCAAACATAAGGTTGAAAATTAGTGAATATAAAATAGATGGCATGTGTGAGTAAATGGTGAATAGGTAGGTGGAGAATGAATGAATGAATGAGAAAATAATAAATCAGTGGCTCCAAAAGGCAGCAGAAACAGCGCGCAAACTGCAACACAAGTGGAGATTACCTATCAGTTACCTTCACCTGAAAATGTGCTATTGACGATAAAGGGGAAAAAATCGATATTGACCGGGTGTCATCTGTAAAGGGACCAGTAGTGGGTCTAGCTGTAAGTACACACACTTTCTCTCTCTCTCTCTCTCACACACACACACACACAGGCACGCGAGCGCGCTCACGCACACACACACACACACACAAACCCTACCCCACACTGTACGCACGTGTACGAGCTCTCGCTCAAACATAACAGGCACACACTCGATTCTTCTCTCGATTTTTATTTATTTATTTACTGATTGGCTAAGCAGAATGGTCGGTCATTCGATTGGTTCGATGAAGCTAAACGTATGGGCATTCGGTAAATCAAGAGAGTAGGAAAGATCGAGGAGAAGATTGTCGTGCAGAGACGAAGGGAGAGAAACGGGGAAGGACAGAGTGCGAAGGTGGGGGTGGGGGGAGAAAGAAAGGAGGAGGGAGGCGAGAGAAATGAAAGAACACTTCTCGTCTTCGACCAAGGAAAAATCACGTGAACAAAAAAAATCAGCGTTAGTGCCCGACTAAAGCCAGAAGACAAAACTACGCCCAAATCCTATCTCCAGGCATGGAAAATTTGGGCTTATCAAAAACGATTCAGTCACTTGCCGAACGCTTGACTAAAGCTGCACACGTCAATCAGAGGAACAGACAATATCCTGGTTCTTCAGAGTTACCTCTGAGGACCTGATATGCCGTATTGTTACGTGCACTGCCAACCGGACAACGGGCTTTTGAGAGAAGGCGAAAGAAAAATCCCCTGCAATTGTGTCATACCTAAATGCCGAACTTCCGCCATTGTATGCATGTATGGGAATGCGCGTTTGGTTGAGAAGTCTTTATTTTCCACATCTTGTTGTCGACATTAAAGTAGAAAACAGTTATTATAGATTTAGCACGGAAGCTATTGGCTTAAGATCCAGGCCTCCTAGAGATTCTGCCGGGAAAACCTGACACAAGAAAGGCGGGTTGTTATGCGTAAAATAATGTCTTGTTTCCAAGAGGAACATAGGGAAATATTTGAGACCGGTCTTTGACTGTGCTATTTAAGGACGAATATAATATGTTTGGTAGAATGTAACATGAGTTTGCATAAGGAGAGAAAGAAAATGAAAACAAAAACTGGAGTGACAAAGAAGGAAATTCCTTTTATTCGTTTGTTTTTCGTACTTAACCTTTACAGTCTGTGACCATCCAATTCTTTGCTCTGATTACCCGTCTCTTTCGTTTTTAGTACCTACTGTCTATTCTATGGGTATACAGTATATTTAATGGAAAGATTTTAATTGACCAGTAAGACGATGAACATAATTATGTAACATGTTATTTTCGGCAAGAGGTAGACTGTGGTAAGCAGGAGATTATCGTTTAAGTGATCATTACTGCAGTACCTCGATTAACAACGGCAAACCGTTGCAGGATGGCCATTGTATTTCAAATCCGTCGTTTATTAAATCGCGATTTTCAATAGGTCACTATAACACGAACGTTAGAAAAAACGCGAACAGTGAGCCCCTAGCATGCAAAAACGCGCGTAGCAAGCTCACTGCTGCGTCGTTAAAACCCAATCGCGACGTGTGCGGACAATGATCCGCACAGCATAAGGTCGCGCTTACTAGCGAATGCGGAAAAAAATTCGCACAACTTTGAAAATTTATTTACGGGGAATCCCTAATCGTCTAAGGTAAAGAACTCCTACATTAGAAAGCTGAATCATTTATTCACGAGTTGCTTCCCTTATACTGTACTTAAATTGACAAAGAGACTGGTTTTCGGTAAATAATTCAAAGCGAGTGTCCACGTGTGGTCTGTCACTTGATAAATGCGAGATTTACTCTTCAAATTACACGCTAAAGACAAAAATGACATTGTTTTGCAAATTTAATGTGATAAATTGGATGAAGACAAGAGTATTTGTGCCTGAAAGACCCAAGAAAGTGATTACGAAGAGAAAAACATGCCCGCACATGTAAGCAAATGTCGCACAATGTCGTGTATAAGTAATGGCGAGGACTTTTTGATTTCTTCACATTCAGTTGTGTTTCCATCAAAGGATTTTGCAAATTATGGAACAAGGTCCAAGAAACACGGTAAGAAATGAGTTTTCTTTATTTATTGTAGTTAGATACCATGTTTACATAATTTTTGTATTGTTTTGGGGGATTTTTTAATGAATTTTTGAAAATAGGCTAAAAATGCCGCGTCCACGGGGATGCTCGAGGGTAGGATTCTACGTCACGATTGAGTTCCTAACATTGTTAAACAAGGTAATTTGTCTCTGCAACCACCTGTCGTCGAATAGGTATGTCGTTAAATAGGGCGGTCGTTAACTGAGCTAACACTGTAAGCTTGATTCCTTTCCCTTTGGTTGAAATTGTGAGACAGAAAACATACATATCAAACAGTTACGAGGACACCTACAGGTCAAACAAACAAATAAAATAAATAGTAAAAAAGCTATTAGTTAACCAAGGCAGATATTGTAATTTAGGAAGCCAGTCAAATAACTGAAAAGTCAGTTTGCTAAAGGCCTTGGTGGTCAGGAACAATGTGAATCCGGGCTCGTCTGTTAAGAAAGGCCTAACAAGAGATTCTGATCTCATCCACTCACAACTGCGACCGGTTTGATGAGAACTGACAAGTACTTTGTGAATGGAGATGCTCAACAAGATGTCATACAGCAACAATCGCCAGCATCAAAGCACTTCCAGTAACAACAACAAAAAAAAGCATTCTTGTAAAATTGATAGAACATACAAAAATAATAAACGACAATTTGAAAATGGGGACTGGCTCATTTGTGAACTGTTTCTACAGGTAGATCTGATCATAACGTTCAGTTACAACCTCAGATTCTCAAAGCGAGGCCCCTTGACTAGTGTTCTCTTTATTTAGTCTAACATCAGGACAGGAGTCAAAATGCATGTTTTGGCCCAGGTGAAAAGCGAACTGCCTTGAAATAATCTGATGGAAATTCTGTTGAAGTGTGTGCGGTGATGTTGGGATTTGTCAGTACATTAAGAACCTGTAGAACTGGTGACTTTTATTGCCTCACTAAACTTTTGACTTTTTCTTCCAAACTTTGAGCACTCAACCTTTTTTTCTTTAGCCGCTCATCGTTGAGTGACCGATTATTGTTTGACGTCATGCCAATGACGAAGACCTTGTCATAAAGTGGGAAAGAGGAGGGAGGGTCACTGGGGGGGAAGATTGGCAGGAAACGGGAGCACGGAAGAAACCGGATGAAACCCACCACAGCCAGCCCTGTAAACACGCGAAGCTTGCAGAAAAGTGTGTATGCCTGACACGGGTTCAGAGTCCACAACTTATTTTTTTTTGTGGTAAGCGCCGCTGTGCGGCGGACCCGATCCACTTATCGCTGTTCTTCACGGTTGAAAGATGTAAAGCAATTCTCAGATCGCATGTGGTAGGACAGTACGGCAGCCATCTTAGTACTACACTCATTCAAACCAGTAGGGCGTCGGACATTAGTACTCAGCACGGATAAGATAACGGGCGTTCCCCGGCGGCCGTGCGGTTAACGTCTCACCCTGTCGTCCAGAGGCGAGGAACCAGGCCCCCTCCGAGGAACCAGGAAAAACTTCAACAATAAAAATCCTGTCAGAGATTGCTGGTTAGCTTTGGCGGCCAAATCGACCTGCGAGTAGAAAAACTCGGAGAAGAAAACAGAAGGACACCCGGAGAGGATATTGGCGTTTGCCAGGTACTACCCCAACCTCCAACAGAAAGACATGATGGATAAATGACAAGACATCACCACACCAGATTGAACCCTGGGTCACAAACGACTGCGGTGTCCTTCGGACGCCACTGGGGTGGAAGAGATAACTGGGATGCTGGGGCAAAAACCTGCATTAGCTTGCCTGACAATGTCACGGGTGGTACCTGGAATGCCCACACTCTCCATGAGCACGGAAAAGTCAAAGAACTCGAACATCAATTCTCCAAATACTGGTGGGGAGGGGGGAGAGCTGTCACCGGTTTTTTTTTTGAAGGTGAGATGGAAGGGGTTTTGGTGAGACAACGACGGAAGACGGCCACAAATGCACGTTCTCCCCATCCCAACCCCACAAAGATTATCTAGGTCACGGGACCGAGGTGAGACTGTGAGGTGCATCGAAGGGCATTATGATACTGTTTATCTTGCCAGCTGTATTTGGATGGCCTGCTGACGGACGCAGGAAAGATTTCTCGCCGTTTCGCGAGATTTCGTCCACGAAGCAACGAAAAAACAGGTCAAAGTACAGTCTTCTGTGAGTAGAAAAAAGTGTGGAGAGATTTCTACCAGAGGGGAATGGATGGATGGATGGATGGTTTAACTGATCAGTTCATTCCCGGGCCTTTACCCCACAGAAGGGGGAGGGTGAACAAAATTATTCTAATACTACAATCTAATATCACAGTCCAGAGAAACACCAAAATAATATAATAATCAGGTGCCACAGTCACTGTTATACGCTAACATTGTATACAGGCATATTTCAACAAAAAATCCGACTAATCTATATTTACGACACAATACCTAAGTTTAAATGCGTCATGCAGTTGGAGAGCCTTTCTTCAGAATATGCTTAATAGTTGACACCAGTAATAAACTAAGTTTAAAGGCATTTAGTACATTGAAAAATGTTCTTTAAATGTACTTAACCCCAAAGAATTATACTTAAGGCGAGTGAGCGGGCCAGCGAGCGAGCAAGCGAGAGGGAGGGAGGGCGAGAGAAAGAGAAAGAGAGACTCGACTGAACTTTGTATTGACGCAGACCAGATATTAGAACTAAAACATAACACTTTAATTCTCAATCAAGATCGTCTGGAAACAGCTCATACATCAGAGTTGGATAGTTACTGACACCTCTACATGGACACACACATATATATATATCATGTCCGTGTGTTTCCACATACCTATAGACTAAACCATTAGCCAGGCAGAAGAAAAGGGTGAAAGGTGGCCAAAGAAGGTTAACGAAAACATTGAAATAATCCTAGGTTGCGCCATGCCTATATAATATCTCCTCATCTGCTGTCAAGTCGAACCCAAAACCGACCACAGCGTCAAGTGTGTAGTGTCTCAGCGTGTTCTCTTCTACTTAAATTCTTTTTCTCTTTTTTTTTTTTTTTGACATCACATTCACTGGTCGGCGAAGGTGAATGACCTGTGCCAAACAAACATGCGCTTAATAGCTTAAAAGCGCTTTCCCGATTCCCAACCAAAAAGGTTTTTTTTCTTTGTTTTTGTTTCTGAGAAAGCTTTTGTTGTTGTTTTATTTTTGCCATCCTACTGGATCCGTTCAAAACACATTGGCGACATCGGTAAACAGCTCAGCTTATAAATAATACATGTCAGTTTAAGTAAACACCCTGATCTTTGACCCAGAACTAACGCTGCAGACTGGAACGCTCTGCGTTACGAAGAATTTAAACAAAAGGAACAGGATATCAATACTTTCGTAGCAAACTCGGGTGGCAATAGGTTTTTTTTTCGCCAGATCCGGCATCAGGCACTTTCGTCATCAGCTTTAACACATTCTGCCTTGTATTTCGTCCTTCTCTTTCTCTTCGTCAGCGACATCGTCGTGGTGATGAGAAAAACCTAAGAAAAACTACCTGGCATTTCTCATGTAACCGAACCAATTCTTTTAATACTCAACATCAGCTTAAACCTCTTTTAGGTCCTGGTTGAGTGGGAATGTGACTGCAGTGCCAATTTTTAAAAAAAATCAAAATCTCTGGCTACCTTAACTGCCCAGACTCATAATTAGATACCTATTCACAGGTGGGTGAACTGAGTGAGGTGCGCTATGCCAACCAGCCTTCGGTTCAGGAACCACAGCGTTGTAACCACTCGGCCATCCTCTTTCACTATGTACAAATATTCGTCATGATTTATATTTTACATTCATATTTTAAAGAATACGTGAATTATAGACTATAGACCATATAGAATTATAGACTGTGAATTATAGACTATAGACCGTATAGAATTATAGACTGTGAATTATAGACTATAGACCATATAGAATTATAGACTGTGAATTATAGACTATAGACCATATAGAATTATAGACTGTGAATTATAGACTAT
>SMGT01001670.1:469060-480969 GCA_004794575.1 Lanistes nyassanus | reverse complement strand
ATAGAATTATATACTATGAATTAAAGACTATTCTGCGATTAACGCGCTGAGTGTGCTTTGTTTGCATTATCGCGTCTGTTATCAAATTTAGGTTCCGTTCCCATGGACACCAGCACGCTGCAGGGGGTGTTCCAAAGCCCCCGATCATCACCTGCTCCCGCGGAGGAAGTAAAGAATTCCTCCACCCTAGCCATCAGCGATCTCAACTACTACGTCAGACACCGAGCCGGGCCGTGGTGGAAGGGGGCCTGCTTCCGGAAGGTTCACGTGAAACACGTCCTCCATCACGTGAACCTGGCACTTCCGGCGGGCTGCCTGATTGCACTGGTGGGAGGTTCTGGTGGGTGTTCTCCCTCTGCAGGGCTGGCTTGTATGGGTGATTGTAATATGTAGGCCTACACCTAAAATACACGGAGTGAACACGTCTTCCCACTGCTGTTATGACCAGGACACCAGATACGAACGTTCATGCAAACCACCCCTGGGTTACACGCTACCTGGATATCGACCTCTAAATGTTAAAATCCTGTTCCACTGGTGGCTGACAGCGGGTTTCGTTCCCGCCCGAGAACTGCCAACCCTTTACTGTCTGAAAAACAAATCGAATATGAACAGAACAGTGAGCGACTGGACAAACACTCCACCCTATTTCAGAATTTTTAAAAGAAAACAGCAGTTTAAAGTCTATTTCAATAAACGTCGTTTTTCATACACGCTTTTGCTTTTATCTGACACAACATGTTTTGCACGACACATTGCTTTCAAAGTTATGTAGAAAATAGAAAACACTCGAAACAGAACAGAACTGTGCAGTCTCTTAATCCGTTAATGAAAACTGCTCGTGCGTTTTCGACGGTAGTTGTTTACGGTTATGACTTTCTCGCGTCAGACAGACCTATCTACATCAGCGAACGCAGTTACCACCCATATCAAATTACCTCGGCTGGGAACAGCAGCTACCAGAAGTCACGCCATTTTGAAACCCTTCTATTTAGTAGCTGCGCAATATTTTTCTCTATCTCCTGTGTACTCAGGTTCCGGGAAAACTTCTCTTCTTGACGTTATCGCCTTCAGGGCAGCTGGTGACGTCAGTGGCAGAATGATGTACAACGGGGTCAGATGCACGAGCGATATGATGCAGCAGCAATGCAGTTACGTCATTCAAGCAGACAGGCTGCTCCCCAACTTGAGTGTCAGGGAGACCCTGACTTACACCGCATACCTCAAGCTGCCGGGGGACACGGATAAAGTAAAGCTGAACCAGAAGGTAATGATTCTGAGGCTAGAGATTTGGGGGAACCATCCACTGACGTCAATCTTGTGCGTTTGTCAAGATTTTGTTTGATTTTAATAAACAAGCACACGTACAGGACGAAATCGTGTTTTGATTCGTCAAGACACAGAGTGTGAACGTTTTACATTTAGAAGCGGATGGAAGGGTGTTTGGGTCTAGTTCTCGCGTGGAAACCTATCGATGATATGGTAACGAAGATGCTGATCACGAGAAATGGTTTCTGGTGGTCCGGGGGTGCTTGCAGGTGGAGGCTGTGATCGCTAAGATGGGCTTGAAGAACGTCTCAGACTCCAGAATAGGGGGCGCTGTTGCGCGGGGCATTTCCGGAGGGGAGAAGAGACGCGTCACAATTGCTATACAGTTGCTGAAAGATCCAGGTGCGTTGGACAGTTGCGGACAAAGTTATAAGAGGATGCGAGTGCATCCCTGAATTTACAAAATGACATTCAAACTGAAAACTAACATCGTAATTTTTTTTTAAAATCCGGAGCAAAGGCGACAACATACAGAAAAATTTAAAATTTACAGCTTTTCATTTTTGTTCTTCATTTCGTTTTGTTTTCCTTCCTACCCTTCCGCTCGCCAGCAGTAGTGTCGCATACAACATCCGCACACAAATCTGTCAACAGACATTCTTTTGCTGGACGAGCCAACCACCGGCCTGGACAGTTTCACCGCACGCCACCTGGTGGCCAGCCTCCAGCAGCTGGCCCGCCAAGGGAAGCTAGTCGTGTTATCTATCCACCAGCCTCGCTCCGACATCGCGCACCTGTTCGATCACGTCGTGCTGCTCAGCCAGGGTCAGGTGGTTTTCAACGGCTCCGCCACCCGACTCGTGCCTTACTTCACGGAGCTCGGGTACCCGTGTCCGCGATACACGAACCCTCTGGATACATACAGTCAGTACTGGCAGCCGAATTCCTGGCACCCGTTTGGCTTATATTTCCTTTATTGACCGGACTTCTTAATTGGGTCCTGCTTTGACTAACCTGGCCATCTGTACGGCGAACTAGAACCAATTGTAGTTTGCCCGGTCCGGTGAAGAAAGGTCTTTAGTGTGTCTTGGCCAATGAAATTAGAGTTAATGCCAGTAATTCCCTCTCCTTACCCACAGTATGTCTCTCTCCCTCTATACCCAACCCTCCTCTTTTTGTCTTTTCTTTATAGTCTGTCTGTCCGTCCGTCCGTCCATCTGTCTGTCTCTCTGTCACTCTATTTAATTTCTTTCTTACTTTTCTTTCATTTTTCTTTCTGTTCTTTACAGACGGCTGAACATTCTTTTCCAACCTGTGTACATTCGACTTAATCTGTAATGCATAACCAAATCGATTGTTCATCATGTCAGTGTGAATTCTCTTTGTACTTCCACCCTACCCACCCACACCTTCAACCCCATAAAAAGAAGGGAGATGGTTGTACGTTCCTACTGTTTACAGTGGACGTCATTGGCATAGACAGACGGGACGGCGAACGCCTGCTGACGTCAACACAGCGCGTGAGGGAGTTGATCGAAGCCTATCAAGAGTCAGAGCTTCTGAAAACCACCAAAGTCACGGTGGCACAGGAAATGAGCAGCCGTTCAGGCAACAGCAGCGCCACCCCGCGGCAAAGCCCCGCCACGGCCAGCTGGTTCAGAGTCTTTACCACAATCTTCAGGTAACAGTTAAGCACGAGACTGTTGGTCGGGCTGCACGAAGCTTTACTATATCGTAATCCTTCGCCTCAGATTTTTTTGGTTTTAGTCCGGACGAATGTGCGACCAAACAGGACGCTCATTCTTCCGCGTGAGAAAAGGTTTCAAGACTCTGGTCTTGACACATGACTTGGATTATGTGTATTCGAAAGTAGAGCAGGTTTCCATTATAACGCCGGGAACATATATCCTTCCTTTACCGACCCAGAAACTAAATTTCCGGAAAGAAGACGGTGTCTCAAATGATCAAATGCCTGATCACTAAGCTACAGGGACTCAATTACTGGCGACTTCCCTGCAGCTGCTGGGAGCCTGTTAAAATCGGCTCCTGGGCTAAAGGATGACAACTGTTTGGAATACACCAGGCTGTATGTCAAACTTTCTTTTTCTTAGTCCTTAGTCCTTACAAAGCTTATTAAAAAACAGAACAAAATAGAAGTATCCAATCTCAACATGAAAACTGCTAGTGAGTTTTGGCAGAAGCTCTTTATGCTAATTATCACTTTTCCGCATCAGTCTGGCCTGGGTTTATCAAATAACTAAATTTCCATGCAAATTAAATTAATTCAGCTGGCAACAGCAACAACCATAACTTTCAAATTAAAAAGTATGGAGAAGACAGTTAAGAATGAAAGACGCGGGCCAGATCGCAAGGAATCGAGCTGTCGCAGCGCCTTTTCGTATATAAATCCGATGCTAAGTGGTGCACTGTGAGACCCATGGACACTTCCCTGTACGAAAATTAGACTGCGAGTCAGCTGTATAACTTATCTAACCATGCGTGGAACCAGCCCCAGGAATTCTTCTTCAGCACAAAACACGTGCTCACTTTCGGTGCTTCGACAAGTTGTAGACTAACTTTACCCCCATACCCCACCCGCACCCCTTCGTTTGTTAGCCCCGGGAATGCATTGTTAGCCCCGGGAGTACTTTGTTAGCCCCGGGAATACCTTTTCTTCATGTTTGCAGACCATAAAAACATTCGCGTAAAACATTTCTGGATTTGTCGCAAGTAGGTCACCAGTTTCCGATCCCCTGGGTCGCTTGACCCCAATATCACCGTCCAGTAACAGGGGCAGGCCCACAGTACTACTACAGCTGCGCTCTGTGTATCTTGCTGAGCAAGAAAGTTTACCCTTGGCAAATCTCCAAGTTTCACATCCACTATTTCACCTTGACTCTATCCCTACTAAGCAGTGTCGTCATCATCATCATCATCATCATCATCATCATCTGCTATGTTTGCTGCAGAAATAGTCTACCATCAGGTGTGGTTATTAATTTGGCCATCATTTGTGCTTCTTACGAAACTCACAGAACATCGGCAAGCTTCAAACAAAACGACGAACTAAAACTAACTAGGTAGTTATAGCCCAAAATAAATATAAATACAATGGGAACGTAAATACGAATGTAAATCAGGGAATGAAATACTAATGCATTCACTATTCTGTCTTTTCAACTGGTACGTGTGCAGACGTCTACATCTGAACCTGTACCGCGACAAGATGGCTTTCGTCAATCGCTTTATCCTGTTGCCCGTCTTTGTCCCTTTCATCGTCATTTTCCTCGGTCGTCTCCGCAACAACCAGCGCTCCATCCAGGACCGCATCGGGCTGTTGTACCAAGCTGTCCAGGTGCCACCTTACGTCGCCATTATCAACGCTGTGGCTCTGTGTAAGTCAGCGCGCGGCCCGGCCCGGGGATGCTGTGTCACTAGCCCAGAGTTGGGCCGCATCGGCCCGTTATCGTGCAGCCAGCTCTTGGGCCGGTGACGACATTCTGCGCTCCTAGGGATCGACAAGTCACCGTCAGCTTTGTCTGACGTTACACGATCTTCTTTCTTTGCAGTATGAGAAAAAAGTCTGGAAAATAAAATGTCTGGGACACAGCTCTCGCGTAAAAACATTTATGGACTTGTCAAACCGGAGCATGTCCTTCTTTTATCAAAATAAATGAAGGCCACAACCCGCCCCCCCCCCCACAACAAAAAATACTACTGATGTTTCGACGCAGTACATATATTAATTATATATGAAACTTGTGACATACGGAGTTTCCAGGAGACCGCGAAAAAAATATCACAGTGGTCATGAAAATTGTAATGACAGCAAATGTAGTGCTGCTCCCTGTATATATATATATAATACCTTATGCCCACCCTATGTTTCTGCTTTTATGCTGCCTTTGTACAACGAGTGGTTTGAGGAAGATCAGAGCTCCTGTTGGCACTGCCCAAATATTTCGACAACTGTTACATCTACCATCATACGGGAACATTGTTTTTAGTTCGTGCTTCTATCCTCTCTTTTCTTTCTTCTTTCTGTCCTTTTTTGTTTTTTCCGCTTCCTACATCTATCTGTTCTACTTTTTATCTTTGTTCCATCTTTCTTCCTGAACAGTGTGTTAGTATTCCCATTGGTGTTGCTGCTATTGCTAGCGCCACCTACACAAACAGAACACAGTGATTTGTACCTGTGATCATAATCAGAACACTGATGTTCAACTACATTTGGTCCATATGTCAGTTATACATAAACATATATATATATATATAGTTCATATATCGGATCACAGTCAGGACACCGTGATTCTACTATGTTCTTGACCACAATCAGAACACTTCAGGTATTTTTCTGACCACAAAGTACGTCATCTCTTGCACAGTTCCAACGTTGAGGAACCATTTCTACAGGGAAGGACTTGACGGGTTGTACTCGTCTGCCACTTTCCTGCTGGCCTACACCCTGCACATCGTCCCTTTCATCGCAATGGCTGCTATTCTCTTCTCGGCGTTTCTGTATTGGTAACTGCAAACGATCCTTCTCCACTCCTATGTTTCACGCTGTTAACGGCACTTGTGTTAAGTTTGATATCTGTGTTACATTTGCTTCGATGTTTCTGTTGTATAAGTGAATTGTACTCACACACACCTTGATGACGGCCCATTGGTCAAATCAATAAAGAATCAGAATCTCTCTACGCGGCTATAAATACACACCATCGTGAAAAATCTAGCAGAATTGTTGTGCCTCTGAAACTGGTTCAATGGTTTCAATTAAGATTAGATTTTCTGTGTCATAAATAGTAGCAATGGGGGGGGGGGTAGGGTGGATTAATAAATAAGGTGCACGCATGTCTCAGACTGTGTTGAGCCAAGCTGTGCACGCATTTCTCAGACTGTGTTGAACCAAGCTGTGCAAGGTCTGCACCGTGTTGCACTAAACTCCGTCCATGTTTGGGTATGGCAGGGTGGCAGGCATGAGTGCGGGAGCAGACAAGTTCGCAATGTTCACAGTCGTCGTCTTCTTCCTGCACCTGGCCGGCGAGCTGCTGACGGTGGCCATGATGGGTGTGTTTCGCAACCCGCAGCTGGCCAACACCACCACTGCCCTCATCTTCACTGCTTCCGCTTTGGTGGCGTCTGGCTTCCTCAGGTAAACACCCAGAGCAGCAGGCAATAGAAGCAGCAGCAGACACATCAGCACCAGTGCTCGGAACCGCGTCAGTGGTTGTTGCATGACATGTAGTACCAGCAGGAGGGGAGAGGCGTTCTGTGTTTTACGTCCACTATAAGGCCATAAGGCTCAGGATAAATCAATGGAAGCAACTTGCCTTGTAAAGAAGTATCGAAAAGAAAAAGATGAAGAGAAGGAGCTAGAGGAGGAGGAGGAGGAGGAGGAGGAGGAGGAGGAGGAGGAGGAGGAGGAGGAGGAGGAGGAGGTGGTGGTGGTGGTGGTGGTGGTGGTGGTGGTGGTGGTGGTGGTGGTGGTGGTGGTGGTGCGTTGATGTAGAACAGAAGGAACAAGGAACAAGAGCACTTGGAGAAAAGTGTTCTCTCTAAGCCTGCATGCAATACCTGAACATTTCGGTTACCCACAATGCGCCCCCTTTGCGAGTCTGCAAATGCTTGAACAGTCCTATAATAAAAGTGATCCATCCAACATCCAGTTCAAATGCCAATACTGTATCTGGCAGAGACGCGAACATACAGTGGAGAGGCGAACAGATGCTAGCACTTATCAACCACTTGCTTTCCACTGTATGTTCACATCTTTACCAGACATTGACATCAGCTTGTTAGACTGATACCATATTAAACACTTTTCAGGCGCATGTAGACGTTAAAGTAAGTATCATTTAGGTATAAAAAAGTGATTCATTAGGATAAAATTACCTAGACTTTCGCAGATATCGAATACAAGTATGACAGGTGCACCGGTTTACCCAGAGCAAACAATTAGCATGATTACCGATTTATACCAAGATCTTTGTGAATAACTTTCTTCATCAAAGCGATCTTCTTCTGACATCATTGACTAACCATGCGCTATATTTGACCAGGGCGACACAGAACATGGTCGGCATACTCCGCTACATGAGCTGGGTGTCTGTCCAAAAGTACTCCAGCGAGATTGTGGTGGTCAACGAGTTTCACAAGCTGAACTTCACCTGCAATGACGCAATTCAAGGTGCGTTGTGTGAAGATCGGGATGGCCCCTTTCACAGCTTTGCCATAGCCACTGCATCCAGCAAATACCACGTGCATGTAAACACGGCATCTATGGGGCTGGCTTGATTAAGCCGTATGAAAGCATTTGTAAAAGAGCCACCCCAACCGAGCTGATCAAACAGTTCGTCGAATTTTCAGGACGAATTTCTCTCCAACGAACTTGTCATTCCCAAGATCGTACCGAAAATCCATGTAAATTTAAAAGTATTTGAAACCTTTAAAAACATTAAAATATGTTTCGTTGAAAATGCCCTGATTAGCGACTGCTTCCATGCTACTTACTCGAGGCGTGGACTCACGACGCTGCTTACGTCGAGTACCGTAGATTAAGGCGCCAAAAGCTGGTTGCCAGGAATTGAGGCGCATCATGGAATGTCGCACAAAAGCACGAAATATTTGCTTCGCTAGCCAGTGTTTGTTCAACATGACATCCCCGGCAGCGCCTCTATGTACTCCAAAGTCTTTACTGTCGATTTCTTTACTTTACTTGGGGAAGTACGGGGCCAAACCATGTCACGATTCTGTTTTTGTTTTGTTCGACACCTATCTGGGTGCAAAGTCGAAGTATAATACTGTATAGCAGATCAATATTTTGGTAAATATCCGATTAGGTATTATACTATATTTTTAAGTTTTATAGTGTTGTCGACATTAAATTTTATACAGGTAAGGACATGACGTCAGTTAGTGGCAATGAATTCTTATATTAAATAATCTCTTATATTACATAGTATACATCGAAAACTGTTTGCCAGACTAGAAATGCATATATACATTCATGATATATGCGTACATATATCGTTTACATGGCTCTGTGATATATATATAGAGAGCGAGAGAGATGGGGGTAACAAACAACTATCCCTGTTTCCCTTTCCTCTCTCTTTCCTACTTACTTTGCATCAATATCTATCTATCCAATCTATTCTGATTATCTCTGTTTATTCATTTCACCGTTCATCTGTTGATCCTTCACCCGCGAGCACCCGAACTCCCAAATTACGCATGTACATGTACTGTTGACCTCCCTCGGGGGACTGGCTATGTCCAGGTGTGCCGTGTGTGCCAAGCGGGGACGTGTTTCTGGACGGCAACTATCCGGGAGCTGTGGATCACATAGAACGTAACTTCGAGCTGATGGTCGCTTTTACAGTTGGTTTTTTTCTGCTCGCCATCATCTGCTTCAAAGTCGTGGGCCTGCGAATCTTGCAGTAGCCTAGCATTCTCGTGACGACAACACCCCACTCCGCCAAGCCTCCACCACCTCTTTTCAACGGCTTTTAAACGACTCTGCAACTTTACCGAATCCTTAATTGTGTGTTAGTTCGACAGGAGGGAAGATAAATCCATCCGATTTATAAAAAAAAACGTTCTGAAGGTCTTACGGACATCAAATGTGTCTGTAGAACAGCATTTCCGGTCTTTTCTTGATAGCACTGAGAGCAGGTGGTGTTTCTTCTGGAAATGACAGCTCTGTCTGGAATCAGGAAGCCTTTGGCTACAATTCTAACAGGCTTGATTAAACCCCTGCTCAGCTTACCAGCCGATGACAGGAAAGACGACGAAATCCTGAATGACTGGGGAAAGCATTGAAAGAAATGTAACTCCAGATGTGTGTGCCTGAACGTCCCGAACACAGCAAATTATTTATATAATAATAAATAATTATAGTCTATGAGGAAGTTGACTCCTACTTCAGTTATTGTAATGACGACGAGAATTTTTGATTTTAAAATAGCGTTATATAACACCACTAACAACAGCACCAGATTAAAAGAACGACTCCCTACCAAAATAAAAAAAAGGCTTTAGCATGAATATCTGGAAATCTCTTTGAACCAATTTTGACATGAAGATTGTTGCAAATAATGAATAGAGTGTGTGTGTGTGGAACAGTGCTGACAGAGTACACAGCAGTGAAGGACCACGAAAGATATTCTAGATGATGATGATGATGATGATGACGACGAGGAGGAAGAAGACGACGACGACGATGACTGCAAACCTTACCTAACATTCCACACCTGAGTTTATTCAACCTAGCCCCTCTCGAGAAGTCCCCCCCCCCCCCAGAACAGTAGCCAGTACCCGACTCCCAGAGACGCCGTTTTATTTTTTTTTTTTTTCACTTTCCGGGGCATCAAGAAATTATCAAAATACGCAGACACACATCACCGCGATAGCATAATTACAATTAATGCGCCTTGTCAGAGGTAACTGAGAAAGCTGCAGCGGTAGCCAACTTTTAAAGGAAGCGCTAGCTACAGCTGCTTGCCGGAAACTGAGGCTCTACAAAATATACCGCATCTTTCTCTGTTCGTAACCTCCCTTCGTTCCCATGTGGCGCCTGGAACTCCGGAGAGACTCTGTCCTCACTCTGGTCTGTATGCAGCACTGACTACTGCTCATCCCGTTCAACACCGCTTACAATCGACGCCCGCTCACGATCAAATTAGAACGGTTATCTCACTCGGTTTTTCTCCCAGACGCTGGACTCGCGTCTGCTCTAAGCGTCAAATTACCTGCTCTTTGTCCTCAGCACCAGTTAATTCTGGATGTGTGATGTCCACCTCTACGTATAGCCTCCCCTTCCAGACTCTTTGCCCGATTTTCGCACTTTTTTTTCCCAGAATATCTGGGAGTGAACAGTCTTTGTTCTGTTGTTTCAGCAAAGCAATAAAAAGTGCGGTTTGCTTGCATTATACTGAGAGGAAGCGGAAATGACGTGGGTGGACGCCGATTTCTTCCAAAGAAAAGCTGACATTTACTGAAACAAATCTCCAAGTTTGCGTCATTATCTCTGCCCATTTCCTGTTCTCGTTTTGGCTTGTCACGTAGTGAAAATTATGCAGCTGTTTCTCTTTCCGAGCCAGTAAGTACCTGTCAGTGTGGAGAGGAGTGAGGAAAGGTGCCACAGGGACGGTCTTCGGGGACTAAAGTGTGAATCACACTCGTCTACTGGCACACGCATTCAAACGCACTAGCATGCACCTACGTATATATACACACAAGTGGAAAGGGGAACGCAATTCGCGCAATCAGGCACCTGTTAATACACAGAAAAGTGCAGGAATACAGAAATGTTCCCACGAACCTAGCCATCACAGGTACCCTGGTACAGGGTAACACAGCGGAAACAAATATACACGTCTAGAGTTTATTTTTATAGTATCACTGATATAAATACAATCATAAACCTGTAGAATGGAATTGTATGTAGAAGTGTTATAAAATTTCCCTCGGTCTACCCCATATATATATATATTCCTAACAGTGAGAGGGTCCCAAAGGTGGCGGAAAGTACTGTTCTTGTGGACGGACAGACAGAATATTTTTGTCTCATACGCGCGCGCACACACACACAAGCGCGCACAAGAACACGGGCGGAAGCAGAGAAAATAATAATGAGTGCGCATGCTCACAAAACTCTGAGTGAACTGGCCCGCCCAGCGTTTCCGTGGCAAAGTGTACTGTCTTGTTTGCACCTAACTGGGCCTACATTGTTTTCCTTTTCTAATGTGCGTCCTTTGGGTTTCTGTACAGACGTCGCGTTTAAAGCTCTTCCGCTGGGCTTTTCATGTTCTGGTAACAAGGCTTTGCTTTCTTTGTCGCTAAATTTGCGGCTGAATGAAATGCTCTGCAAAGCAAGAGCTAATCTTGTTTAGGGTTTGTATGACACACCTCTGATTGGCAGCTTTTAAAAAAGTCACACAGTATGCCTTTCCTGCACAAACACAAAGTTATCTGATATCGAATTTCAAGGAAGCCAAAACGCCGATCATTTTATCTGTGCTTTTGAACTTCAGTCTATGGTTTTCCTGGCGAAATCCTTCACTTTATTGGTGTATCTTTTTATTGCCTTTTATAGTATGCAATATAATTCCAACTACCTCACATTTGAATCTCACTGACTCGTTCGCTCTCACCCATACCCACTCACACACACACACAGGAACAAGCACATTTTTTTTTGATCACATACAAAATAGTTGCTAGGAACTCGTATTCCGATATGTAGTCTCAGGTAACGAAAGCAAGTGAAAATCAATCGTTACGCGTGTTTTCGAAGGCTGGTTCAGTCTCAGTATGCTACTATTGACAGCACGGCGGCTGATTTTGATCGAACCTTGCAGACCCCCCCCCCCATTCGTCTCTCTCTCTCTCTCTCTCACTCTGCTCTCCACCCCCACCCTGCCCCGGCGATAGCCGAAAAGACTTCGTAATGAGAAGCACTTTTATTACTTCTTCCTTCCTGCACATTTTCACATCGACATAAAGGAACGTTACCTCGTTGCAATCAAAATGAGATGCAGGCCTGTTGGTTGTTGAGCACGGGCTGCCCCTATCTCTCGACAAACACCCAGACACACAAAAAAGGGCCAAACCCCCCCCCCCCCCCCCCCCCCCCC
>SMGT01001670.1:428220-450599 GCA_004794575.1 Lanistes nyassanus | reverse complement strand
CCGACCTCAGGACTTGCTGCCAAAGCCCATTGAGGATGATGATCCTGAACTTCAGAAACCAGATGAGGAGCAGTTGATGGAAACCACAGAAAAGACTCGCATGGCACTTGAGAAGATTGTCTCTGGAAAAATCTCTGCTGCGATGCCTGTGAGGCATGCAGAGAAGCAGTCACCAGCCCAGTACATTAGGTAGGTGACTAAACTACGGAGCTACCACAAAAGCCTGTATGTGCCTTTCCGATCTATTAACAGTGGATACGACACAGAATAATAACGACCCTTGCAAATCTAGAGGTAACTAGAGTGGTGGGGGTGAGGGGGGGGAGGCTCTTGATTTTTCATTTTATCATTGTGAAAATTCACTTGTTTCAGATAGCATGTAGATTACTGAACACAGTTGTTTATAGTAGTGGATTTTCTGCAGGGTAAAAAAGGTTTATTTCTGAAAGAGCTGAATACATAACCTTTAATTTTTGTTCATTCTTCAGGTACACTCCCTCCCAGCAGGGAGTAGCTTTCAATTCTGGAGCAAAACAGAGGATTATCCGTATGGTTGAAGTACAGAAAGACCCTATGGAACCGCCCAAGTTCAAGTAAATGGATTTTCTATTCTTTAACTAGCACAGATTATCATTGAACAAACTTCTGAAGTCTTCTCACCTTGCCAGAAGCACACTTATAATGCACACGCAGAAGCAGATCAACAGAAAATTGAGAATACAGATTATCAAGTTGACAGTAAATGCTGCTTAGCAACACTACCAGTTAAAAATTTCCGTTGGTTGAGCTGTAAATTTACAATTTTTGTTGCTGGTGTGGACTGAGATTTACTAAAATGAAATGAAAGGTAGTGCATAACGCTAGTATTTGCCTTGTTGCAGAGTAAATAAGAAGATTCCAAGAGGACCCCCATCACCTCCTGCTCCAGTGATGCATTCTCCCAATAGGAAGGTAGTTGCTGTTACTGTGCATAGAAATTTGTTCACAATATTAGTTTTTGATAAACCACCTCATTGATAAGATTATTCTACACACTGCTGACCTAATAATTTTGGTAATAAACCTATCAATTCATGGATCAGTTTTAGTGAATGACATTGCTTTGAACACAATGCTGCATGTTCAGTTAAATTTTTCTTTCTTACGAAGCCTGGTTTCATTTGCAGGTGACAGTGAAAGAGCAACAAGAATGGAAGATTCCGCCTTGCATCTCCAACTGGAAAAACAACAGGGTGCGTTTCTTGTCAACTAGAAAGCGTGGAAGTGAGGGAGGCAGGATCTGATTTCTGATCTAACATTGCAGCTAGCAACACCTTGTAATCAATTGTGAAATAAAAATATTTACTGCCATCAGAAATGACATGAGAAGTGACACATAAAGCTTGGGGGTTGCTTAATTTTTGTGCAAAGTAAAAGAAGAAAGTATGTGTTGAAGCTGAACATTGTGCATGCCACAGTTTTGCATCTTGTGCCATTCAGGATATGTATGTGTGCTTTGCAGGGCTACACTATTCCACTTGACAAGCGTTTGGCAGCAGATGGCCGAGGATTGCAGAACGTCCACATTAATGAGAACTTTGCCAAGTTGGCAGAAGCCTTGTACATTGCTGACAGAAAAGTATGCCTTTGAGACTTTGAGCACAGTGAGGGATATAATCATATTGAGCTTGAAAAAAATTCAGTTGTTCAATAGGTCTGGAACCTTAACGAATTTGTCCTGGACAGAATTGAGTCTTTCTAGTTGGTACAAAACAGTTTCTGAGTTACAATTGTATGCTTTCAGGCACGTGAAGCTGTGGAGATTAGAGCTCAGATAGAGAAGAAGATGGCCCAGAAAGAGAAGGAAAAGAGGGAAGAGGGTTTGAGATTGCTGGCCCAGAAAGCTAGGGATGAGAGAGCTGGCATCCGCAGGGCAGAAGGTCAGCTGGTGGTTGCATGCATCCCTTTTGCTGTCAGATTACAAAATCCATGTTGTGTGGTCAAGAACAGTTAAAAGCTTTTGAGAATTTGGTCTGTACATGCATACTTTGAATTTTTATAAACTGGTAAGCATCAGACACAAAAACGTAATCTTGTGTGGAACCATAATTCTTCCAAAAGTGTATTGAACATTTGTGACTTCAAAATTTTTGTTTTATCTTTTGTCAGAACGAGATGAGGAAGCAGCAGAACGAGACGAACTGCGACGTGAGCGCGCTAAGGATCGGCAGCATCAGCGTAACCTCGCAAGAGCTGCGCCAGACAAGAGGTTACCTTTGACACTATTTCTTTCCACTATATTTATGCCCCTGTCTGTACATGTTTCTGTGTCTAAATATTAAGGAACACATCTCTGCGGCTTGGGAAAAAAATCCTCAGATAACATAAAGGTACCGAGCTAAGCTACATTGAAAGACGGAACAGAAGGGGTAATGCCTGGAAACTGCTGATGGATTGTCTTGTTCATTCACTGTAGCTTATCTAAATATCGGTGATTTCTTGGCAGAAGAGTATTTTGCAACTCTGTCAGTGGTATGTTGATGTCTTGGAATCGTAAATCTTGGGGAACCTGAATTTAATAGCAACTTGCCCACTTAACTGGGCACCAGTCAAAATCAGCTAAAGACAGACTGAAAACAACAGTAAATCTTTGATGTTTGTGCACAGGTCTAAAGTGCTCAAGGCTCGGGAACGTGACATCAGTGAGAAGATTGCTCTGGGTTTGCCTAACACTGGTGCTTCCTCACAGGAAACACAATTTGACCAGCGACTCTTTAACCAGACCAAGGTATCAAGGCATATTTTTAAGGTTTAGGTCACTAATGAAAGCTCCATATAATTTGTACTTCACTGAATATCGTCCTGCACTGGTTCTAAACATTTCGTTAGTTGAACGAATGCCTTCCTCGTGCTTGTACAGGGTATGGACAGTGGGTTTGGAGATGACGAAGCTTACAACGTTTACGACAAACCTTGGCGAGAAGAGAACTCTGTAGCAAACAACATATATCGCCCATCCAAAAAGTTGGACAACGACTTGTACACTGATGATATGGACACCCTCATGAAAACCAAAAGGTAATTCCACAGCTATAGCCACGGTTGCATTTACTAGCTAGATGTCGTTTTTCAGGGTTACTGCCAACAAGTTTGTTACTACAAGTCAAGAAGTAATAACAAAACATTTTGGGTGTTTAAAAAACCCTCCCTTTGTTGTCGGCAGGTTTGTGCCAGACAAGGAATTTGAAGGAACAGATCGGAAGAGAAGACGAGAAGGACCAGTACAGTTCGATCGTGATGTGGAGGAAGATTTGTTTGGGCTCAACAAATTTTTCAAGGATGCTAAGGAAGGGCAGAAACGAACTGCTGAAGAGTCTGGACGCTCTGGCAGGGACTATGACAGTGGAAAGAGCAGCAGTAAAAAGAGACGAGAGTGAGAAATGGAGGGAATGCGATTTCCTTTGCAACCAGAAATTTGATATAACAAAAAATACCGAACGATTACCTTATGTTGTTTGTCTGAATTAACTGTGCAGCTTTGTTGGCATTTTAAGCATTCAGCATTGTCATTACTTCATGAAGACAATAGAGAGATTAAATCATGAAATGACAATGGTTGGGTGTTGATTATAAGCAAAAGTGCTGGAGGGGTTGATAGGTGGAGGGTAGGTTTCTGGTTGTTGCTTAACATCCCAAATAAGGTGTAAATCAGGAAAGCATTACTAGGGACAACGTGCTACCACACTGCGACTGCTGTGGCAACATAGGGTTCAGTCCCACCCCAGTGTTATTGTACTGACACCAGGGCAACTATTCCTACTACTGTTCCCTATGGTGCCAGGCATCTGGCAGGGCAGCTACCAGTTCACTTTTTAAGTCTTGGGTATGACTCGGCCAGGGCTCGAACCACCTGCCTCGGAAGTGGAAGCGGCGAGAACTGTTAGACCTCGGGGTAGAGTGGGGATTATTATTTACCGCACTTCGAACTTCAACAACAAAATATATGAGAAAGTTGTAAAAGCAGAGAATTGTATGTTTACCGCTGGGAAGGTAACATCAGAAAATAAAGGTGCTTGAAAATCATTAAAATGGTTGGTTGAGGACTTCATTTAGTGTTTGGTCATAGCTCACTTGAGTGAAATGTGCTAAATGTTTTTAAATTATGACAAGCCGACAGGATCTTTTGGAGCAAAGTAGCGCAGAAAGTAACAAGAACTATAGCTTTGCAGCCTTGGTTGCATGCTCCATTTTGCATGATCCGTCTGAAGCTATAGGGGGATCTTTAAATCCAAAAGTGCTGGTTTGATGCCCGTGAGCCACAGCACCTTTCTGGTCTGTGAATGGGTACCAGACCCCATTGATCAGGTAAGGTAAGGTAGCAAGGGAGAGGTGGGCACCACCTTCACGATGCTGTGCCTTCACCTTTAACTCCAAAACTCCACTCTGTTAATAGTTTCATAAGCAAGCAACATTTATTCTTGGCATTATTGCATTTTCCCTAACCAGTGCAACGTCGTGCCTGAACATCAAACAAAAGAAATTTCAGCTTGATGGCCCCCCATTTATGAGTCGTGTAGAAGTTTGGGGTGAGGAGGTGTCTTGGTGGTACAGTGGATTTTCCTGCTATATGGCGCTGTTGTTTAGTACGTTCAGGATCTACTTTCATCTAAAGATCTTTTTTTTTTATTATTTTTCTTTTCTTTAATATGGAGTTTGAAAAATACACACCTCTCTCCAGCACTTTATAACTTGTAAACGTTTCATGCCTGGTGGGCCATCAAGCTGATGATGTATACAGTGTTGTCAGTGTACAGATAAGGGAGACCTTTTGACGTGGTCCTGACTAGACCCCTTTGGACAGCTGGACCCCTTAAGCAATAAACAATCACAGACCAGCTGCAAGTGCTGAAAAGATGAGGTGCGAAGTTGAAGGTTGATTTTTGTTTCGCTGGGGGGGGGGGGGGTGTTAGTGGTGGTGGTTTTTCCCCCTTCTTTTATCAGTCTCTGCTAGAAGCCAAGCATTCTACTAAACCCCAGTTCAGAAAGGTTGCGAAAGTTTCAGTTTGGCTTTGCTCCCTCCCCTCCACTCCAGCACTGACCACACTTTAGATCAAACAGGGCATACCCATGTTCTTTATTCAATGTAATAAGAGTGGGATGGGATTTTAATCCTGCACCTGTCCTGTTGGCCATTCACTGTATATCGACAAAATTGGTTGTAAAGAAGCAGTGGATGTAGGCATGCACTTTTTTTTAAAGAGCATGGTACATTAGCAAAATTTGTGTGATTTATTCTAATGCATCATAAAATTCTGATGTTGGCATTGGTCATCAGTCAGGTTGTACACATTTACAAGATGCCATGCTGTTTGCTGAATAAAACCTCCTGAATGTTATTAAATCATTAAAAAAAATATCCTTTCCCAATTATGTGTAATTGAGAGAAAGATGCCAGTTAAAACATGAAAGTGGGTGTAAACACAGGTTGAAATAAGCATCAATTGGTGGGGAGTTTTGAAATATCTTGCTAATCATAGGTAACCAGAAATCCCTGATGGCTTGTGCAATCAATGACACCCACGCAAGTACAGTTCTCGTTGCTGGTATAAACAATTCTTTTGGTTGACTTTGGCAGTTAAAGGTTCTAAGATTGCAGACAGGGAATAGGTCACAGAAAAGTTTTTTTTTTTTTGGCAATTCAAAGTAGTCCTGTTTTGATGTGATTTTACACTACCACAAACATGATGTGTACTGCTTTTAAACTCTTAAGCCCAAGTACATCTCACACACACACTGAACTGTTTTTTTTTTAAAAAAGAAAAGTAACATGCACAAATTTATGCAATACAATTCTTTAATGGTGCATGTTGCATATTTTTTTTTCAAACTCAAAAGGTTCATCCAACAAAAAAGCACTAATTCTTAGCCTGTCAACTTTTACACAGTTCATACTGTATTGTCTGCAGATTACCTCAGTGTCACTGTCAGGGTAATGTACAGTACAGCCACAAACTTGCCCTCTCCAGAATCCTGTTACATTAATCTATACATGACCATTAGATGGACAGTATGTCAATAGTCTACCACAACTCAGATAAGGGTCAAGTGAAATATGACATGCTATACAATCATTGTCAATCTGTGGCCATTATGCAACTTATTTAGAATATGCCTGCTCCCCCCCCCCCCAAAAAAAAAAACCTGGCAGTATTCACAACAGCAGCCATGGGCTTCTCAGAAAGACTCTTTCAATTTGTACATATCACCTACATTTTATGTATGTAATCTCTTTACCATGGGCTCAGCAGAACCTTTAATCAAATGCAAACAAAGGCCTATTTTTAAACTTAAATTTTCACAACACAGATGTCACATTCACTTCTAATCCATAGGGAGTCAACTGAGCAAAGTAATTTGAATCTGCAATCAGTATCACAAAGCATTCTGGGTTGATTTACACTTTGAACCCTTGGGGAGTCAACTGAGCAAAGTATTTTCAATCTGCTGTCAGTACCACAAGGCATTCTAAGCTGATTTAGGGCGTCATCAGTCAACTACAAGGTCTCGGGTAGCATGAACTCAAAGATCTGTCTTCTCATTCTGTTTTATGAGGAGCCAGAAGCTGCAGACCATTGAAAATTTTTTACCCCTCAGCAAATGATCGAAGAAGTAAATTATTAGTAATAATCTTTCTACACCTGTGTTCTAATGGGCTAAACATAAGCTGTACAAATGAACGAATGCAAGATGCAACTTTGAGAAATCCCTCCCTAACATTCTGTAAAAGGAAATTCATTCTGTTCTTTTTCTAAGACAAGGACGCAACAGATCACCAACATGTTCATTCTTAAAATCGTACTATTTCACACATTAGCACCCCAGTCATGATAAAAGTGCAATAACTCTAGGTGTTGGCCACTTTAAAGAGTACATGATATAGTATTTCATGTTGGCCACTATTAAGAGTACATGCTGTTGTATTTGCCAAAACCTAGAGTTATCTCTCTTTTATCAGAACTTCAGTGGTAATGTGTGTGAAAATTTTAGGTAAATCCCTGTTTTTGTACCATGCAACTGCATTAGGTAAAGTTGATGACACAAAAGCTACATGTACATGTATAATAGATTCCTAGTAAACAGCAAACACCTCATCTAGAGTAGCTCAATTAGAGTAGATAATTTACTGCAGCTAATTTAGTGAAAAATAAATGATGCTACCTTACATATTTATGAACCCCCATGCATTCATATAATGAATGTATAATTACAGACACACACACACACACACACACACCTTCTTTCATGCACACGAACAACAAAAGAATTAAAACAAAACCCCCTAAAAAGGGAGAAGGGAAATACCATCTACGGTAGTATAAAATTCATGGACCCAGAACATCAAATAATGATATATACAATTTATTAATTTTGATGATTTCTTTTCCTCTCAATGTTATAGCAAAATTGTTCTTGTTCATATAACTGGAAATAACATATTAATACATGTAACAGTTAACAACAGTAAACAATATGAACAATACAATCCACATAATCTCATTTTACAGTGGATTCATTTCAAAATGAAAAGCATGCAACACTCTTGGCAATGGTGCAGAATGTATGGCAAAGCAAGCACGTTCATCTGCCAATGCAAAGAACATCTCTGAATGTGGGCACAATAAGCACCTGAATACAGGCATCGCCATGCAGTCTTTGGTTTGCACTTGGTAATGCTGTTCTTCAAAGTACACTCACTCCATCAGCTGCAACTCTGTGTAATTTTTTCAGAGAAACAGTAGTTTCAGCTTTTATTACCAGTGCATTTCATCATTCACCATTCTCTGGAGATCTGAACAGTCCAGTCATGCTTCCAATCAAAGTACTGCCAAAAGTTCTGTCTACACATGGCACCTGCATTATCAGGTTGCAGATTCACGTGGGGCAATGTCTACCATGACCCAGAATCTGGTAATATAAATCAAGTGTATTAAAATTTTGCAAGTTAAAAAATATGCTCAAGAGCTGGGATAGATGCCTGAACACTTTAGCGGTTATGGGTCGCATCTGATGTCAATTCAACAACCATTATGTCTTCAGCTTTCAGCCTTGTCAAAACACCTCAAAAGAAAGCAACAGTAACTCGATCCACTTTTGAAACAAGAAGCAAAACAGGTTTTAAAACTTTACTTTTGCTTCGCATTTCTTTTTCACCCTCTTCAAGTAATAACAGTTTCAGAATCAGAGAACGTTTCTTAACCAAAAACTACAATCCACTTTCTGTGGAGTCTGTACGATAAAGTTTGGCCATGGTGCCCTGGTGAATGCCATTTGTAGAACTGCGATCAACAACAAGGGTGTGATCCAGCAGCAGATTCGCCTGAGTGCTTTTATCAGCCACTACAACATCCTGATGACAGTTCACACACAAATACGTGTGCTGCAGGCTCCGTTTTGAGGGTCCCTGGGTCAAAACTCTAGCAATGATCGCCATGGGCACAGTGTCCTTGTCCTCGGCAGGATTACTTCCCCCAGGTAAGTTTGCTGCACCATTGTGCTTTGGTTCGACAGAAAAGACCATCGCTGTGGGTGGAAAAGTGGGCATGGGTACACGCAGCAGCCGTTCTTCTTCAGTTTTCTGAAACTGTTGCTGCTGCTCTTTGGTCATATGCTTGCGTACTCGCTCCTGAAGCTCAATGGGTAGCTGAAAACATAGGTAAGGAAGAAAAAAAGAAGAAAAAACCCCACTCATTTGACTGAGATGGTACCATTTCAAAAGACAAAAAAAATTCTAAAAAGGTTTGAAATTTTCACTTTTCTGAACTACATCTACTAAACAGATATGAAACTTTGGGAAAAGAAGTGGATTGAGATAAAAGAAACCAATTAAATGTAAACCAAGGGAACTGTACCAAGCTAGAAAGGGACAAACACAATCTACATGTTTCGGGGCACTACCCCTTCATCAGGACGACACAAAAACGAAAACAAAAAAGACTTATCTGCAGCAGATGTGGCGCGTAGGCTGCATAGCAGGAGAATGGCCATGGTCCTGTCATTCTCCTGCCATGCAGCCTATGCGCCACATCTACTGCAGATAAGTCTTTTTCGTTTTCGTTTTTTCATCGTTTTTGTGTCGTCCTGATGAAGGGATAGTGCCCCGAAACATGTAGATTGTCTTCGTCTTTGTCCCTTTCTAGCTTGGTACAGTTCCCTTGGTTTACATTTAATTTGGGCTTACCCTCCAAGCGGCAGTCATTTGTTTTTCTTTTATAGAAACCAATTAGGCAACTGAGTCAGAAATGTGCATTTAAATTTACAAGCTTAAATGATAAATTATACATGCAGATGAAAGGTAAAATCTGGATGTGCTAACTTCAAATGAACAAAACTGTTCTGTAAAGACATACCACATGAAGACGCTGCCCCACAAAATTGGATGGCTTACACTGAAGCAGCTGCACTGCCACATTGCAATCACTTCTGTACCTTTCCTGCAGACACACTTTGCATCTTTGTCAGTAAATCTTTACAGTTTTCTGAATTCAATGTATTCACATTGAATATTTGATTGTGGCTCTAAAGCCATACAACAACTCAAGGCATCTAATTTTTTTTTTAAAACCCGTGAGACTGACAGTGAAAGAAAAAAAAACTGAAAATAATAGAAGACATTGGAAAACAAAAGGTAATCTGCTATTAAAATGTTCACTTACATTTTCTTCTTCAAGTTCATTGATATACACCCTGGCATCAAGCACACGATTGGTCATGGTAGACAACTCTTGCTGCAAGCCCGTCTTCTCTGATTCAAACTGATTGACCTGTCAAAACACAGACCTCCTGGTGTTAACAATGAATTTGAAAAAACAAAACAAATATTAAGCCAATCAGACGTCCCATTGCCCACCTGATGGCAGCAGATGAGAAATGATTTGACAGGCTGCCTACCAGCTTGAGCAACTTGTCCTCCAGATTGTTGTTCAGCTTCTGCATTTTTTTGTGGCTCTCTATAAGCCGCTCGTACCGCTCTCTCAGCCTGGCGAGGTCATCACGCGTCTTGGCCAGCTCTTGCGCCATCGACTGTCGCCCTTCAATCAGCTCCATCTCAACCTGTCCCAGGGAGGCCTGGCTTCGCTGAAGCTGACTTCTCAAAGCCTCAATCTGCTCGTGGAGATCAAGGCTGAAATAGAAGATTTTTAAAGTCTGAAATGACAGATGCTCTAATATTTTGTACAAATACAGATGAAAACATTATAAAAAGTATGCCTAATTATAAAAAATAAGCAAATAAGAAATTATGATTAATAACTAACATGGCAAACAGTTGATAATGTAGAATTGTGGAAAGCAAAATCCTACATCTACTTTGTATGGTGTTGTGTTAGTCTGGACTGCTTTTTGTTCAACAATTACAGTGTTAAAAACAATTAAAACGTATAAAATATACCCTAAAACATTCTATCAAAGGTATAAAAGATGCTATCTTTTTTTTTTACTTTAATTTGAAAGCAGAATTAAAAAGGACATATTTGTTCACAACATGCACAGGTGCCTATATTAAGCTTAAACTTATAGAATGAGCACTGAACATACAATGCATAAGTTTAGTACAGGGATTAAAATCTTAATGACAAAATGGAATGCAGAAGGTACTTAACTGAGGTGTACAATGTAAAAATATTTGAAGGACCACTTGGAATGCA
The DNA here is from genome assembly GCA_004794575.1 of Lanistes nyassanus. Classification (NCBI taxonomy): domain Eukaryota; kingdom Metazoa; phylum Mollusca; class Gastropoda; order Architaenioglossa; family Ampullariidae; genus Lanistes; species Lanistes nyassanus. The sequence goes on along the minus strand of SMGT01001670.1, from coordinate 439,917 downwards.
TTTTCCACACTTTGATAAAAATCACTTTTGTATGTCTTCAATTTTATTTTAAATGTAGTACAAAAAAAAAGCATTCTATAGAACAGTCTTCTAAACAACTAAAAAACTTCAAGAAATCTATTCAAAGACAATCTGATCATGTTTATTACTCACTATAAAGGTTTCAGGTGCAAAGCACAAGCAAGCAAATGAATGAATGAATAAACAAATAAAAAGGTCTTCAACTTTCATTCCATGACTAGAAAGACTCCTACCTGAAGTAATTATTGCAAGGCTGTCCTTATCTGATACCTCTAGTCTTTGACACACAACACATGCATTTACTAAGATCCAGCACTTCTTCCTTCGAACAATTTACAACAGTTACTATGTGAGTTACAGACGCTTAATGAACACAAGATGCTTCTTAAGACAAAACAGACCCTAAGACAACAAAAGTCGTTACTATGTCTTGCGATCCAGTAAACCCTCTTATACTGATCCTCATCAATGTAACTCCAGGAAAAAATGTAACTGTGGCACAGTTACGTTTATTTCGAAGGCTCAATAGTTGAGGTGCATGCAATGGCTTTAAACACCCCCACAAAACAATGATTTTTATTTCTTTATAGTTTAAATAAGTACATCTCCATAAGAAGTAGCATAGGCTACTAATATTTTGTTCTCGTAGAAAAACTGTCCTGTATATCTAGCCACTAGCCATGCACATTAAAATGAGGTCCTATTGCTAGTGGCAACAGATGGGCTGCCGAGAATGTCTTGCGTGGGTGACCAGAAGCCATAAGGACAGGTCATAATTGGATTAAGTAAATCAATAACATCATGCTGGTCAGGTACTGTAAGACCTGAATGATCAATGTGCTTTAGTTTGAAGAGATAATGCCAACTCAAAAAATATGAACTTTAGTTGAACTTTGTTCAAAATAATTTTTTATTAGTTTTAAGCATACCTTTTAGTGCTTTTCAACCCCCCCAACCCCCAACGCCCCAACCAAGAAACAAAGGAATCCAGCTGTGATGTGTTAATGCATTATTTTATGAGCATTCAAAGTGGTGAGGTAGTACAGAATTGATTTCATGCAGCAGATGTTCAGCACAAGACAATATTCCCTTCATCAGAGCTAACAAAATCTGTTTAACCCAGCCTAGTCACATCCGGATTAAGATTTTAAAGCATCACACAACATCTAACCAACACTCTTTTCTTTTAGTGTTTTACCTAAGGATATGGGCAAGATCTAAAAAAACTCAGTAAGTCAGATGCAGGGAAGGGAATCTGTGAACATCAGCAAGAAAAAACATGCAAACATAACAAAATGTGCATTCTGTGCATGTGAATGCAGCTGTTCATTTGTATGTCTGCGCACTGTTACCAGTAAGTAAAGCTTTAAGCGTAAAGTACACTCACTTTGACGTCACTCCAATACAGCTGTGACAAACACAGCCACATTCCTGAAAACAGATTCAATATATTTGCAAAATATAATATCAATAACACTGTCTTATTCTTATGTAAATAAAAGTCGCATGCATTTATCAACTTTATTTCTGCTTCCTCTGCTACAGACTACCCTTCCGGTTGTGATGAAGCGGGTTCGCTTCGCAAACTTTCTCTCTCTCTCTCTTTCTTCCAACAGAGGGGCAGGCCTTTGTTACAGCTCGTTCTCCATACTTTATTGAGTTGCTGCCCAACACTGTCCGTCGGCCAGGGCTCACTCTCTCCTCGACCGGTCCGATCCCCCCCTTTTATAGAGCGACAATGAATGGGGGCGGGCCACAATGAAAGCATTGCCAGCAACAGCCCGAGCTAGCGGGTGAAATTAACGCGGGCAGCACATTTTGTGTTTGTTGCCCGCACAAAAGTATAGATAAAAAAATGAAGAATATATACACAAGAACATGGAAATACGTGATGAATAGAGTGCGCTTCGCTCTTCCTGTTAGTGTAAAGGACAGTTTAGTAGACTGAGGAGGAAATAGAGATAATTACGCTCAAATGCAGTTAAGCTAGCTAATTTGAATAGATACAGATAGGAAATTAGCCTACAAACTAACCTAATCTATAAAGATGGTTGTTAAGTTTACTATCTTAAGAAAGAGCATATCGAGTAGAATACGAAGATGTTAGTTGTTAATGTGTGTAGTTATTCTAAAAGAGTATAGAAGCGTTTAAAGAGAGTGAAGCTAGCACAGCACGTTTAAAAATGCCGCCGCACGTCAGTCACGTGACGCTGGCGGTATCCAGCCTGTAATCTGATACCGCCCGCTGTGAGCGGGTGGTGGCGAAACCGTCTCCGTGATGGCTGCGTCCATCACACGGTAAATACACATTCAACAAAAAAAAAAATCAAGTTATTTTTGTGTGTGTGGAATGCATATTTTCTTGGAAAAGTTTCAGTTCAAGTGTTAACTTGGCATGACGAAATTGCTAAAATAAACTGGACCAAAATATGACTTATGCCATTCTCTTGTTTATTTACATAATTCAAATCCATGGTTTTGCACATTTTCAATTCGAATATAATTCCCTACATCCATTGTAGTTTGTTTTCTTAAAATCTAACCTAACCATGAGCTCTGTTACTCCCATACATTTATCCACCTGTAGAACTCACGGCACTTAAAGTTGCCAGCTTTAACTAAGCTTTTGACAGAGTGCGGCATGCAGCATTGTGGGTAACTATGAAGATGTTGAACATCAACACCAAGTTGATCAGTGTCACAGAAAAAGTCTACAACGAAGCCACCAGGGCAGTACACTTCAACGGTAGTATAGGGCTATGGTTCAGGACAACGGTCCAGCAAGCTGTCTTCTCTCTCCCACACTGTTCAACAGAAAGAATGATAACGCATGCACTGGAGATTCATGAAGGAACAGTCACATCGGTGGCAGAACAATAACCAACTTGGTCTTTGCCAGAGACACTGATCACTCAGCTGGCAACGAAAAAGAGATTGCCAATCAGGTTGAATGTCCTGCCAACTTGGACAAGTCATCAACAGCCTCTGGCAAGGAGATTAATGCAGAACAAACCACACTGATGACCAACAACATCAAAGGCATCAGCACTGACATCACAACCAGACTGACAAGCTAGAATCAGTCCACAGCTTCAAGTACCTTTTCGTCTGTTGTCAGTGATGAAGGTTCAAAGCTGGAAGTACATGCAAGAATAGCACATACAACTGCAGCACTTACAAAACTGAAACCCATCTGGAATGAAAACATCATTTTTATTCCAAAATCAGACTGATGAATGCCCTAGTCATCTCCATCTTTCTCTCCTTGTGAGACATACCTCTTGACAGCCGATCTGTAAATAAGGATTCAAGCCATGGAGACAGGATGTGTCACTTTCAGTGAGCTCTGTAATGTCTCATACAAAGACATCATTAATGAACCAATACAAAAGAGGATATAGCAAGCCATCGGACCATATGAAGACCTGATCACCACCAATTTTGCAATGTGCAGTACAGGGAGGAAGAACAGTCAGCCAGAGGAAGTGATTGGAAAACAACATCCAAGAGTGGACCGATAAGCATTTGCAGAAATCCAGAGAAAGAGGACAGAGAGATGGAGGAAGTGGGTTGCCAAGTCGTCAGTGGTGCTCCAAAAATCTCCAACAAGGCTACAGGACAGATAATGATAATCTCATCTCTCTTGTTGTCTTGAGCACATGCTGTTTTTTCCCCTTACAAGGCCATCATCTTGACTTTGTGCACAACCATTAATGAGTCTCACCTCAACTCCCAACTAACCCTTAACCACAAAAACGCAAATGCCAACTTGAAAATTTTTTAAATGTTTGATGATGTTATTATGTCCATCAACATGAACTTCTATTGCTAATTTACATTGCAAAGAAGCAGTCTGCACTCTGTACCTTACAAACACTGGGCATTCTGAGTGTTGTTTCTGAACCTGCCCGACGATGCCATCCGCTATACAGTTTCTCTGCCATGCTGGATATAGCCTGTAGTTATCATCGTACTTGCTGTTTCTGCAAAATTTGAAATTTAACTTAAATTATACACTTACCCTGGGTTTATATGTTTTATGTAGGACTTGCCCATGTGGAAAACACATGTAAGAAACAAATTTTACTTTGTGCATATGCATGTTAATAACATTTGTAACCACTAAAAAAGCCTTATACTATAGCATTATGCATCCATTTCCGGATCCATCTCATCTGCTGGCTAACCAAAACAGAGCGAACATGTAAACTTTTGGTCCACATGTCATGTATACAACAGGAACAAGAACAATGCAATGCACATCAAAAATGCTACGTGACAGCAAGTATGCACTACAGACAATACTTTTATGAACTGATAATATCAGTAACAACATGTGTAACACTAGCACAATCAAAATTAATGCAAATGGCTGTAATAGTATGCAGTAGAGGCCAATTAACTATACACTGCCTTTATCCTTTACCAACGAAGCGTGTCAAAAAGTACAGGCACTATGGAATTGTATAGTATATAAAAATATATAACACACAATGACGTTTTTTAATAATATTTTCCGCATGTTGTTTCAATAGCAAAATCGTGACAATCCGTTGATGTTAGAATTACGGCATTTAGCCTAGTTTCCATAGCAATCTGACTATCATTTTCGGGGAAAGTATATACATAATGCCAGTGACAACCCTTCTATCAGTTGTCACTGTAGACAGAAGTACGTGTATAAGTGTATATGGATACTCATAGCTCATGATTACTGCAGCCACTGTACTGCAAAACCACGGAAGCTTATAGTTATACAGACAAGGTAAAAATAAAGGAAAAAACCCTTAAATATCAAAAGACCACATGAAAGAGAACTCTACTAAAACACACTGACACACAAACACACATAAATACGTAAGGAAGGGCATACTAGCACTATCGCTATGCCTACCAGTTTACGTCTGTACGTAGACATTTCCTGTAACTTCCGCTCTCTTGCTCACGCATGCGCATATTTGTGCTACCTGCTGTGTGCTGTCGCGCTGAATTCTCCTTCGTGACCAAAAGCCATTATTACATGCATCTAAGAGACTATACTGATCGACGCGACCACTTTAATGACAGCACAGCTGACACGCTCAATGCCCTGAATGGTGAGGGGTCAAATTATCTCTTTCACTGCATTCCCCGTTACCCCTTTGTTTTTTGATCAGATCTTTTGATCTGTCACTCCTGCACCATCCTTTCGCTCTTTATTTGTCTATCTACTGTCTTTGAGATTACTCGCAATGTGTCCTCGTATTTTATGCATATCTATTTGACGCGCACACATCGTTGTTTCGTTTGCACGATAAACCCGTCCTTCCACTAGTAATAAATATACATTTTCGGCTGTAAAAATGGTAGAAGACATATGGATTCTGAGGGTTATTATTGCTGGTTAAGTGCACTAAGGTGTACAGAATATAGATCTGGCCAGTTCAGAACGCCTGACGTCAGCATTCCAAACAGCGTCACGTCGGTGTTTTCTGTAGCAACCACACACTAGCTGATGATACTGAACAACACCAAAACAAGTAAATATATTTTAGAATAAGAATAAAAATGTATGAATCGCGCAAGTACACTAGTTTCTAAAGGCTAAATTAGGCGCTGTTAGAATATAACCTTAACAGCCTTGCATAGTTCATAGTTTTAAGCACCATGGATACGCAATTTCTTGGTTACCTGGACGAGAAATAAAGTTACACCTGGAAACGCTATTCACAAAGTTACTTTGTGAACTGGTTCTATATGTTAGTTTATCGAAAAACTATTCCTGGCCACTAAATGAGTAAATCACTTAGTTTAGGCTATTTCTGTAGCCTGGACGAAGAATTAATATGTTGTTGTCAACAGGTTGCGACGCGTAACTTTCTGCTTTGACGTATAGTGTTGCTATGGGAACAAAACTGTAATTACGCAATACTTGACGATTTGCGACGCGTAACTTTCTGCTTTGACGTATAGTGCTTCTATGGGAACAAAACTGTAATTACGCAATACTTGACGATTTTGCAGTTTGAAACTGGTCATTGGTCTCTGGGATGTGCTAGAGGGAGGACCTCACTTCCCAGTAGTCTAACCAGAGACCGTTGACCGTTGAAGATCGTCCAGTGAGTCATAATGGACAAACCATCCCGGAAGAGGGACACCAATGCGGATGCCCAGGAGTGTGTTCCTCGCATGCGAGTGACAAAAACTGCCATCATAAGAGCTATTCGGGACTTAGGCCCTATCCGTGGTCTTACGTTGTCCACTATGATAGACATTTGTTGGCCCGTCAAGCACGGAACAAAATGCTTCTCCATTAAAACGTGCAGAATGCTATCCAGGACCTGGAAGCGGCTGAACTTGTCACACCAGTCCCCGAGAAATTCTTCGTAGTTTCGACAACTTTCGGCAGGACTGGTCTCGCCAATTCAACGGGGTGCAGTGCAGCGTCGCCAGGAACCAGCAGCGCGCGCGAGGATAACTGCCCCAGCACCAGCCGTGTCGCCGTTCGAGCTAAAAGGAAAAAATCCAGCCCCGCCACAAAAGGCCAACGATTAAGACCAGGTAGATGTGGATTCTATCTCCTTCCAGTTGTGTCTCTTTCATTCTTCTGGCTGTTGTTGCTTAGTGATAAAGTAATCCGTAAAACCTTCATGAAGTAGTGCGAGGTAGTGGAAGAATGGAATTTTTTCTGGGTGTGTGAGTTTAAGGTGAAACTTTAAAGGTACTTACGTCCAGTGTTCCTAGGTGATAATAAATAGTGGTGGGTCTTATTTATGTGTGTGCTTGCAGAAGGCTGGCCATAGAACGCCTGGTGCTAATGCAGTTTATGAAAACACGGATGAGGCTAGCGACAACCAGGAAGATGAGGATCGAGGCTGGGCCATCTGGGTTCGTGGAGCGCATTAAGAGAAAGTTTACGCTTTGATGAACTGGAGGAGTCATAGGCTGTAACTCTACTCCCTGGAGAATGTTTATATTGAAGACTTTTGAGAGGGTTTTTTCCCCTATGTGAAATTCAATGGCAGTCATCCATTTATAACTCTATGAACAATCCGGGATAAACTGTTTTTTTTTGATAATCATTTACACAAAAACCAATAATGATGGGACTTTTTTTACAAGAGAAATCAACAAATAAAGGAGTTTGCATTAATCTGTAGTCGATGTGTTATTTTTTATCCAAATAAATGAGTTTAATCTGGTTTCGAAATAAATTAAAAATTATTTAAAACTTTTTAAAAGTTGATCGAATCAGTTGATGTTGGGGTTTTTTTTGGGGGGTTTGGGTGGAAAATGCTTATGCCTGGAGGTGATTTCGCACTTTGGGTGGGAGAGAATATCGTGGGAGCTGGACTGGTATATTTCGCGTGGTTCGATGCACACGCCAGGAAACATCCCAGAACACCAGCCACAGGATTTATATCTGTATGTCCTTTCCATACATTATAAGGCACATACTTTTAGAGGGCCAAGGAAAGTTGTAGTATTTCATGTACGGACAACTAGCTGGAGCGCTCTTACCTCATATACACTAGTGGTCGACAAAGCTATATGAAAGCAGTCCTAGAGAACTAAACCAACGGTGTGCATTAAAGACCGTGTCTGCTGTCGAGAAAGAACTTTCACCACAGACTTCTCTTTGAGATATTAACAGAATGTGTGGCGGTAAAGAATATCTGATCCATTTATATCCAGTTATCCAGTTAAATATATTTTGTTGCAAATAGACCAGGTTATGACTGCTTTCACATGACTACGTCAAGCCATGTGAATGGCACAGCAGTAACAGGTTACACTGCACAGAGGAAAAGTCTGTGCCGTGCGGGAAGGCTTTTCACTGCCCGCCCATATTTGTCTCTTCATCAGTCTGTTAAATGCAGAAGCTGTCATCATTGTAAAGGTGATGGCGATGATGGACAAAGACAAAAATATAGTTAATGCAAAAGCCTGTGAATTAACTCCTTACCCAGCCAACGAGACAGTATGAGAATCAAGGATTTTTTTAAAAAAAGGTTTTTTTCTTTCCTTGGTCTTATTCTTTCCTACTTTCTCCCTAAGAGTTCTCAGGACGCTCGTGTCTGCAGTCTACCGTTGCTAACGTCATCATGATTGACAGGTCGAGTTCGACCAGCGGAAGGAGCTGGTAGCGCGCGACACCATTCAAGCCCTGAATCAAGAGATCGAAAACCTGACAGCACTGGTAGAACACGGCGCCGGTCTCAGCGCTGCTGCCGGAACGAAAGGATGTCTAGTTTTCTACTAGAATACTTACATCTATTTTCTCAAACTCTTGGAAGTAATATTTATCACACGGATACGCGTGCACGAACCCACGCCGACACCGACAACACAACTTAACGCCTGGGATTTTTGTCTTAGCGAGTCCGGCTTCTGGAGTGGCGGCGCCCTTGACCCCCGAGCCCACGCACCCAGCCGTGGCGGTGACCGTTGGAGAGCACCCGGTCGCAGCCCTCCAGCTGTCGTCAGAGACATCGAGGCAGGCCGCGGACATGGAAGCCCTAGAGGAGACGAAAATCGCGCTGTACCAAACCGAGTCGGACCTGCGCGCCAAGACAGCCGAGCTGACGCGAGAGCGAGCTCGATATTCCAAGCTTGGGGTCAGGTGACGTCAGAAACCCCACTGCCCTCCCGCCTCCTCCCCTCAGTGTGTCAACAACACTGATATATCGCGAATGTCAGCTTAATGATATTACACTGGTCGTGATGTTACCGGAATTAGAGGAATCCAAAGTTTCGGGGGAGATGAAAGAAAGCGGGCAGAGGATGAGGAAGACGGGGCGGGTATGAAATCAGAGTACCTTCAGTGGGTAGCCCCGCGCTGTTATGCACACACACACACACGTACACATACACATACACAGACTCCAGAATTGTACGCTTTTTGGCGTATTTACGCCAAACCAAACCTTACCGTACGCCAAAGCTGGGTGGCTGTACGCCAAAAGCAAATTTATGCTCATAAAAGTTATATTGATGAACGGAACGAAAAGTATGCTTATTTGGCTCAAACCCCAAAAGGTAAATTGTTAGCTTTAGTTTGGACGCCATTTTGTTTACGCGGCTGTTCATAGACCTCATTGCTTATTTTCTTGCATCAAGAAAATATGAGTTGCCGAACTGACATCGTTGATCGATCAGATAATTTTTTGTGGTTTTGTGGTATTATTTTTGTGTGAAATTGAATTTATTGCTCATTATATTTGCAGGAGAGGCTAGAATTTGCCTGTTACATAGTAAAAAAAAAACCCTTTTCAGGAAAGGGCGCTTGCCCCTGGTCCCCGCCCGTGTCTTGGCGGCCCGACCTTGGCCAGTAAGCCAAAGTCACTTGCAGCAATTCTGGAGTCTGCATACAAGGCTAGCCCTGTAAACCGATTCAATCAGAAAATTCGCTGGACTCGGGATCCGAACACACAACCATTGTTAACAGTAGCCTGGTCCCTCCTGAGGTAATCAACCATGACGACTCCATCCCTCTCAACTTCTCCAACAGCCCGCACGGTTATTTTCCATCTGCGCTCATCGAGGTGGCGTCGGATTACGTCACTGGGCCAGGGAAAGCAGCGGTGGTCGACAACTTAATCCACCCACTCATCCTTGGCTGCCGCTACGTGTTGCCCGTTCCTAACCCCGGAGATGGAGAATTTTCTGCCAACGCTGTCACTCGAGCACAAGCGAGGGCTGAGAAAGATGTCAGGCCACTGCATACCGTACCTGCTGTACCCAACACGTCGCAGCCTGATGAGATACGTCAGCTGCAGCAAGAAGACGAGACACTAGGAAAGATGCGTCAGCTTGCAGAGGAGAAAGCTGAGCAAGTGAATTCTGGAGGAACAGTGTCCTTCACCTACAAGAAAGGCTTGCTCTACCGTCACTTCAAGCAAGGTGACAATGTCAGAAAACAACTTGTTGTTCCAGCCAGCAAACGACACGACGTCATGTTCCTGGCACACGAGACTCTCTTTGGCGACCACTTAGGAGTAGGCAAAACCACGGAACGGGTGGTTAGTCAGTTTTATTGGCCTGGTGTCAATGGCGACATCAGGAGATACGTCACCTCCTGTGACAAGTGCCAGCGGACTGCACCCAAGAACCTGCCCTTAGCACCAATGGGGTCAGCGCCACTGATGGAGACTCCATTCCAGAGAGTAGCCATTGATTTGGTTGGACCCGTCCTGCCATCCTCTGACAGGGGACACCGATTCATTCTCACCGTGATGGATTATGCCACCAGGTATCCTGAAGCCATTCCCCTGCGCAATGCTGAAACCAGAACTGTAGCAGACGCCCTTGTAAACGTCTGGTCACGGGTAGGCATCCCAGAGGAGGTGCTGACCGATAACGGGGGTCAGTTCGCCAGCAGCACTAGGGAAGCGGTTAACCGCCTGCTGTCCATACGTCACCTCAAGTGCAGCGTGCACAACCCTAGGTGCAACGGGTTGGTTGAGCGATTCAACGGCAGAATGAAATCTGCACTTAAGAAACTGTCTGAACAGAGTCCCGGAGACCCCAACGGCTTCTTTAACACCTTTCAAGGCCGATAAAAACATCGTGGTATAGCTAAAACTTTCACATTACGTCTGAGTAACAGAAACTAGCGTGAACGATGTAAGGCCGTTGGAACCATACATCTGCAGTTTATTCTGGTCTGCCACTAACTTCATCCTAAATCCTTCGTGCACGATCGGCTGGTTTTACGCATGAGAAGGATACAATTTTCTTCAGAAAAATTGTTTAGCTCCAAAAACCCCTCAAGATTATTATGCTCGCAAAATTTATGACTTGCCGCTAATACGAAGACTGCTCTTGAAATTTTGTGGAGGACTAACGAACCTTTGTCTGCAAGTTTAGAACTGACCTAAAAAAAATAATAATAAAGTACAAAAAGTTTTGGTGTGTTGTTAATGAGACACAACTCTATTAACAGGGACACGGCTTAATCCCTACAAATAGTAACTATAAGGAACCAATTTCAAAACGCAAAGAAACTGGGCTTATCAGAGAGGCACTTTGCATGAAATTCTGAAAACATAATTCAAGTCAAAACATGTATAATCTAGTAACCTGGGAGATCGTATAGAGAACGGTCAGTTGAGCTGGAATAGTATCTATACCGTCCGCTGCGTGTCGCTGCCTACAATAGTGTTCTTCCCTTGGTTTCCGGTCTATAGGGCACATAATAATAATAATAAATGTGGATTTGTAACGCGCGAGAACACATTTCATGCACACTTCGCGCGGACGCAAGGCACATACTCAGTGAAAATAACGAAACACACATACACACAGAGGGAGAGATGAACGCAACAAACACACTGTAACGTTTTGTGGGGTGTGCTAGAATTCTAGGGAAGGAAACACGAGAAACATACGCCTAGTGCAGACCCTCACCTTTTCAACCAAAAGGTACACGACCAGATAACTTTACACATTTATTGAACTATGAACCTTAAGAATGAAAGTAGAGGAAAGAATGGTGCAATTGAACAAATATGTAACAGTGCGTGTGTGTGTGTGTGTGAGCGTGATAGCAACAGTTTGAGACACGAAACAATTGTCTGAACACTGAGTAACACAACTAGCATACAATTAAATTCATATGAGTCAATGTGCTATCGTAACAGGCTACTTGCGGAAAATGTGTTATCCAAAACCCGGAACAGAACAGTTAATCCAAAA
>SMGT01001670.1:417974-428210 GCA_004794575.1 Lanistes nyassanus | reverse complement strand
CTGCCTACAATAGTGTTCTTCCCTTGGTTTCCGGTCTATAGGGCACATAATAATAATAATAAATGTGGATTTGTAACGCGCGAGAACACATTTCATGCACACTTCGCGCGGACGCAAGGCACATACTCAGTGAAAATAACGAAACACACATACACACAGAGGGAGAGATGAACGCAACAAACACACACACACACACACACACAGGGAGAGATGAACGCAACAAACACACAGAGGGAGAGATGAACGAAACACAGGTTGGGATATAGATCGCCCTTCAGTCACAGATGGGTGGAAAAGTATCGTAATAGAGGAAGTTGTAGGTTAATGCAGACAGGCAGTCGTGACGTTAGTCAAGCTACTTGCGGAAAAGAAAAGTTTTTAAGTTACGTTTGACAGTCTGTAGTGATGGGGAGTGGCGAATGTTGTGAGGAAGTGAGTTCCATTGGGTGGATGCCGAGAAGGTGAATATGCGGTGTCCGTATGTTTTTGTCCTGATGCGGGGTACTGAGAGAATGCGATCGTCGGAAAAGGAGCGGAGCTGTCTCACTGGAGTGTAGATTGTAAGAAGTTCTGAAAAGTAGCTGGGGCATGCGCCGGTGAAAAAATTGAAACAGAAAGTAGACAACTTGTAATCGATGCGAGCCTGAATGGGGAGCCAGTGCAGAGTGCGGAGGAGAGGTGTGGCATTGTCCGTTTTGCGCGCTTTCAGGACAAGGCGAGCGGCCGAGTTTTGAAGTTTCTGTAACTTCTGTAGTAGATACAGAGGACAGCCGGCTAGCAAGGAATTGCAGTAGTCGACTTTAGACAGAACGTAGGCACATACAAATGTGTTTGCAACCTGATCGGACAGAAGGTGACGGAAGCTGCTGATTTTTCTGAGTTCAGAATAAGCGGATCTGCAGATGTTGGAAATGTGTTTGTCAAGTGTCATGTTAGAGGTAATAATAACACCTAGATTTCTTGCAGAGTCGGCGAAAGGGATGTCGACATCAGCAATCCGAACTGCTGTGGGATATTCTGTCACTCCAGCATTTCTTTTACTGAAGAGAAGAGCCTCTGTTTTTTTCGTCGTTAAACTTTAGTCTGTTGTGGACCATCCATGCTTTGACACCGGATATGCAAGTCTGCATGGTCACGATGCTGGCACGTACATCAGCTGAAGGACAAGAACTGTATAATTGGGTGTCGTCTGCATAGGACTGGGTGGAGACCGTGTGAGAATGAATGAGTGATGATAGTGGTTTGATGTATAGGATGAAAAGGATGGGGCCCAGGACAGATCCCTGAAGGACTCCGAGAGACAATGCTAATGGGGGTGACGACTGGTAAGCGACAAGTACAGACTGAGTTCTACCAGAGAGGTAGGACTGGAACCACGCCAGCGCCGACCCACAGATGCCGTATACATCATGGAGACGATTGAGGAGGATGGTATGGTCAATCGTATCAAACGCTGCGTAAAGATCAAGGAGGGTCAGAAAAGACACATCGCCTCCATCCAGAGCAGACAAAATGTCGTTGACAACTACAGTCAGAGCTGTTTCCGTGCTGTGGAATGGCCGATATGTTGACTGGGAGTGAGAGATAAGGTCATTTGAGTTGAGGTAGGTGAGAAGTTGATTTAGGACGACCCTTTCAACCACTTTTGAGAGGAAGGGTAGGTTGGAAACTGGGCGGTAGTTCTTGAGACTGTTTGCGTCAAGGGTGGGTTTCTTGAGGAGAGGCTTGACTATTGCAGCCTTGAACAGCGATGGAAAGACTCCTGATGACAGACTGTCGTTTGCGATCTGAGTGAGAGTTGGGAGCAGAACATCCAGGCAGTCAAGGAGAAGGTGGGTTGGTATGGGGTCCAGAAGGCAGGTAGTAGGTTTAGATTTTAATATCACAGCCTTGAGGTCTGACTGAGATATGGGCTGGAGGGAATGAAATGAACAAGATGGCAGGTTGTCAGCAAGGGTTGGAGGTCCACAGTGTAGCACCATCTCGTCCAGCTCAGCTCGAATATCCGCGACTTTGCGTAGGAAGTACTGAGAGAAAGCCTCGGGTAGCTGTGTGACAGGAACGTCAGTGGGTAGTGGCGATTTCTTGTTTCGACCTGTTAGTTTGTTACAGATTTCAAACAGCTTTTTGTTCGAGGAATAGTTGACAAACTGTGCTTGAAAGAAGGATTTCTTAGCTGCAAAAACTAGCTTGGAAACAGAGCGTTTCGCTACAAAATATAGTTATCTGTGTATGGTGAGGCGTGATCTCAGCCAGAGCCTTTCTGCGCGACGGCGCGCATGCTTAGCCTGACGCAATTCGTCATGGATGGTCGGGGGGGGGGGGGGGGGGGTGCCTTTAGCGGGTGTACTCGACAGCGCCGGGCAGAAGCGTGTGTATCGAGGGCTTTACGAAGGGCTTTATCAAGCTCAGCAATCGTGAGAGGACCGCACAACATGTCCTGTAGATCTGTTTTGAAACTGCTCAGGTCCATCAAACGAATGGGGCGTGTGGTTATAAACAGCTGAGTTGGCTTCGGACACTGGATGATTAAGTTAAACTGAACACAATAATGATCTGATGATAACGTTGTGGAGACAATGCTGTCCTCTGGTCTGTGCATGACCCAATCCAGAATGTGGACAGACTGGGTGAAACGAAAAACATCAAGCAGTTCACACATCTTGATTGTGAGCGGGTGATTAGAGTCATCAAAGTGCGTATTCATATCACCAAATACTACGGCAGATCCGCCAGTAATGTTGCAATAATCCAGTAAATCGCTGAAGTCCCAAAGAAACATCGTGTCCGTCAGCTTGTTTTTTCTGTTGGTGGGTGGTCTGTATAAACAAAGCAGATGCGCCAGTTTGCTTGACGGAGCAAGCGTCACCTGAAGACACTTGAACGACGGGTGTGGGAAAGGCAGTGTGTTGCTGAAGGAAATGCAGTTTGAGAGAGAACTTTTGTAGATAGCTGCAATTCCGCCGCCACGTGTAGCACGGGGAAAGGACCTAATAGAATAACCCTTTGGGGTCAGGTCTTGGCATATAACTTCATCACCAGTTTCTCTCAACCATGTCTCCGTGAGAAACATAATGTCAATCTCTTTGTCCCTGACGTATTCCACGATCTCAGCGCGTTTAAGAGCTTGGGCAGAGGAGACTGACTGGGCATTGAAGAGCGCGATATGAAGACCCGTGAAAATCCTAGACGAAACAGAAGTGTCAGTACGAGCCTTGTGACTTCTAGGAGATGGATGAGTGGCGGTTTTTCTAAGCCTGGGTGTCCGCCGTCGCCCCCTGTGCGCTTTCTTAGTCGGACAGTGGAAGCACGGGAGATGACGACTGTGTATGCCAACATCCTGCAGGGTGCGACAGAGCGACGAACCAATGCTGGAGGTTGGAGGCAAAGGAGACAGTCTCGGTACTTGATCTGAAACGGAGTGATGAAATGTCGGATATCCGCTCGAGATTGCAGTAAAAATCAACTGATCCCTGGTGTAGCAACAACGGAGCTTACACGAACAACTGTAGGAGTGTAGACAATCAACCGTGGCCGCAGTCGCTGGCTGCTGCATAGTGGAACAGATCAGCGAGAAGTAGGTTGGCTGAACAGCACGCAGAGTACTGTATCTTAGGCACACTGTGAGTACACAGAGCTCCTACACAAAAGTACAAAGTTGTTTCCAAAAATGGACGGAAACAATGCAAAATTACGCCACTGTGTATCCGGGACTGTGACGCATAAAACAATACAAAACTCAGTTAAAAAGTAATAATAGTACAATGAAAAACAATGAAGATAAACATAATGAGAGGTCACGTCAGGTGTGTCAAGCCCGCACAGTGAACCAGGCCCAAGGTCAAGTTGTGTACATCAGTGAACTTGATGTGGAGTACAACATTATCTGCTGGTTGATGGTTACACCCAGTGAAAAGCACACAATGCTATTAAAAAAGTTGGTGGTGCCATCCACTGGATCAATTATCCAAGTAGGTTGATCGGTGAGAGTTATCACAGAGTCTTCATCAGACACACTCTCTTCACCAAATAAACCTAGTCTGTGGCAGTCACTGGATCGGCCGGACTAGACTTGGTGTCCACTGTCTTCTCGATCCAAAATGCATCAATTGATCACCTCTCCTGCCTTCTTTGCCACTTCAAGCGCCAAAAACGTAGTCATCGTCGAGTTCTTGCAATGAAACTTCCACAAGCATCGTCTCCGTGATTGGCATCGTACAACCAGATCTATTCAAGATTATGAATATCAATATGTACTCGTGTTACAGTTTGGCCGATCTGTCGCAGTTCAGTAACAACGGATGCCGTGGAGCTTCTTCTCAAGGGAAATGCAGAAGAACTCAACAGAGGAATAAAAAAATTCCAAGTAAATACCTTCAGTGGACGATGGCATTCCCATACAAAGAAAATAGAGAGAAAAGAAATCTAGCCGATATAGTATTACAACCACCGTTGCAAGGGCGGTAACTCCAAGGGAACTTTACTGGATTATAATCAACAATTCCTACAAAAACATTCCAGTCTATAGCGCATGTTAAGAGAACATTATTGGATTATAATCAACAAGCCTTACAAAACATTCCGGTCTACAGCGCACGTTAAGAGAACTTTACTAGATTATAATCAACAATTCCTACAAAAACATTCCAGTCTATAGCGCATGTTAAGAGAACATTACTGGATTATAATCAACAAGCCTTACAAAACATTCCGGTCTACAGCGCACGTTAAGAGAACTTTACTAGATTATAATCAACAATTCCTACATAAAACATTCCTAGTACACACATTTAATACCTACCAATGTTTGTTTTGCATCCTCAACTGTTTCAGTGTTTGCGATTAATGTCTAAGAATACCCTATGAATATTTACTGTACCCACCTCATTAGGTTTGCTGATTAACCACTGGAGTCGGTTGTATTGGTTTCAGGAAGAAGTATAAAACAGACCGAAAATAAACAACCACCTGACTGGGGTTGGCGGCAACATTAATTTTGATTCACAACTGTACACCATTTTCTTCTGATAATGGAAAAAAGAAAGATAAAAAAATATGGAAGTTGCTTGATGCCGCTTTGGTGCAGAAAAAAACATAAAACTGTTCCAGTGTGTCTGCAGGAAAGGTAACAAAGTGATTACAATGTGGCAGTGCAGCTGTTTCAGTGTAAGACATCCAATTTTGTGGGGCAGCGTCTTCACGTAGTATGTCTTTACAGAACAGTAGATTCGTTTGTCTTATATCACGTATGATAAAGGGTGAAGGCCGCTCACACACTTTTTTTAAGTACTGACCTACCAACCCTTTAAGCATATTTTGTGAAACCCCAATCACACTTTTTTCTGAAGGAGGGGGGGACGTCCTTACTAGAATTAGTTGTCTATTTGGTTACTTTGAAAAGGTAATCTTCTGTAATCATCTACTGCTCACGTGGGAAAGCGCACTTTTCACATCGTCACAGTTTATTGACCCCAGGGTGGGGAGGGCGGATATCGTCATGAGGAACGAAGTGAGGTTAATGAACATAATATCGTAACATTCACTAGAGCTCGCGGGTCGTTTCTGAGATTTAGGCCAGATGCAACGATTCTGACTTGGAAAGAGAAAAAAAAACTGTTATAAATGAAACAGAACTACATAAAAAAAATGGAACCATGACCACGCAAATTCCAGACTTAACACTTGGGTTTTTCACATCGTGAGATCATGCCGACATGCGTGGGGCACTTCCGGTGGTTTTTGGTCTGGTAATGTGGACAAGCAGCTGTTAATGGCGCTTAAAACTGCAAAGAGAAAAGTTATAGAGAATGCCTGTCTTATTTAGCGACTGAAAACCCCGTTTATCGACAGATGTTTTCCTGGCACATACGTCGCCATGCGTGTGGCACGCATGCGGGAACTGCATGGCAGCATCCGCCCCCAAGCTGACACACGCGGAAAAACGCCATCACGATAAGTGCCAGTTATTTTTTTTAAGTTTTAGATGAACGATCACTTTACAGCGGGATTTAAAGTTACTCCGACACGTAATACTAACTACAGGTAAAAATTATTTGCTGTGTCTTAACTGCGCTTTGTTTAGAACGCATTTGCGAAGACTCTTCATAGCATCGAAGAAACACGCTCGCATAATCCATAATTGTAGGTTTTTGCTACACTGCTGGGGGAAATCTAGCACAGGGCAGATAATGTTACGAGCTGAATCCCCAGCTGAGACCCCACTGTCTTTCCCCTAGTTGAAGTCACGACTCTCGCGCACAGCTCGTTGTTTCCTCTTTCTGCAAACGTGGCTGCTAGAGCATGAGAACGCTCCGATTCGAATGTACTTTACCGCAGTAGGCCAATAAATAATGAGAAGTTTAATCTTTGCTGCGATTTATAGTATTGTTTTAGAAGGATTGCGCAATCTGGCTTTTATTGCGATGGCTATGTAACGGAGTAGTTTTAATCACTGGCCTGCTTAACTTTTCAACAACAAAAAAATCCCCTCCCCCCCCCAGATTAACGGAAAGGGGAAGCTGAAAGAGCGCTTTGTTGTAAACCGAACCATTATAGAGACTGACTGGTGTGACAGCCGGGATGTACTGGACTCGACTTCTCCAGAATTACTGAACAAACTTTTATGGTGATCTCGTAAATGTAGACTTAATTGAGCAATCGTCACCAAAACCTTTACTGCAACAGGTCAATGGTTTCTACACCAAAGGGTGACGACGCTATGAAATAATGTGAATAACTAGAGACATCTACCGAGGGAAAAGATTCTCATACTCTGACACGTTCGCTCAGTCTCACACAGGCAAAACACTTCTTGCTCAAGAGCCCCCACCCTCGTAAAACACACAACTGCAGCGAACCGTTATTCAACATATATTTCAAACACTAACTGGCTCGACAACATCAAATATATCTACAGATTATTTACAGAGAATCACCGTACTCGTGTCTAGGGTAAGACGTTGCCTGATTACGTCATACCACAAGGAATCAGACAAAGAAGATAATCAAACTCAAGCCAGAGGGGAAATCACACTGCAAAACGGCCTATGATCCCGCTCAATACACAAATACAGTAAGTGACCGACAATAGAGCTTCTACTCTTGTCACTACTGAAACAACTACTTCTGCGATACACAACTCGGAAGTTATGCAACGACCCAACAATGAAGCAATGACAACACTACGACCAGCACTTCACTCTATACCCTCTTGGCGTACGCCCGGCCACTAGCTTATGACGTCTCCTGTCTCCGGCAGGATAAAACCACCTATCTTACATCAACCCGAGTCCCAGACTCTAAGATAAATTTATGGTAAGAGTAATCCTTTACTTAAAAGGCACACCACGTAGTCCACTTACACGTCATTACGTCATCGTGTCGGCTAAATACACCCGGTGGAACTGGCGTGACACCTGGAGTTCTCTTCCGGTGTCCTGGTTAAGATAGCGAAGGACAGAGGTCCGTGGGTCTACACGTGTCCACTTCTCTTGGTCTTCCTGCTTCATTACTCTCCTGTGTCTAGTCCTATCCCTGCTCTCTATCTCTGCATATGTGTCTCTCAGCTTAAATAGTATGTGCTCTGACGCCTCAACCTCCATTACACCGGTTCAGGCCGGCATAGGCTGGGCAAAGCTGCTATCATGGCTAGTGTCCACCTCCCAGGTGTCGACAGAGGCCGGAGCTATTAGCCTGGTTATGATGTACCTTCCCCTTACTAGCTGACAAGAGGGAGGAGCTAATAGGCTTACCTAGGAGTGACAGGTGATAACCTAGGGGTGACATGTGACAACTGGAAGAGTCGTTCTGCATGCTAATAACCAACGCAGCCAAGTGGTAAAACGATAGGGGAGTACAGTGGACAACAGGCGTTGTAGACGCCCGGGGAAGTTGCTGGAATGGCAGTATCCTCTTTAATTTTTTCAAAAAAAAATTGTTCTGAAGAGCGGAAGACCTCACGTAGCCTGCTGCTGATCGCGAATTTCCAGCAAGGATGTTTATCCTTTCAGACCATCGGCATCGAGCATTAGCGTTCCACAAAATGGCGGAGCGATCGTTCACTGAGTAGGAATAGGAAATAGAGGAGGGGAAGTGGAGCTCATTCTATCTCCCGGTGAGTCGGTCGTTGTCATCGTCATCAGGTACTGACAGCTTGCAGCTAACACTGTGTTACATCACAGATCAACGCGGCTCGAGCATTATCCCTGAATCAAACTTCCAATTCGGCATTTTCTCAAAGAATATATCACATCGGCATCGGAAACATTATTGGGAATAAAATCTGGATAAGGCTTCGAGGAGTCTGCTGAACAAGTTTAAAATTCAATGTTTTATTCTACAAAAGCGAAAGTAGACAGTATCGATGTGTGTAACTCTGTAGAGTAACCAAAGGTGTGCCCTGGATAGCTCTGGGGTTGGAGCTGCCGACTAGCGTGTGGAATGTTGGTGGTTCCTGGAGTTGAACATGGTGTAGGCTCCATTCGGTCTTCCCCCGAACATCAACTCCTTGTCCGCACTGGCTTTTTACTGCAACTGTCTGGTGGTTTCAGTGCATTCCTTCATAATAAGACCCCATCTTCCTTTCACCATCGCGCAAAATCATCGCGAGATGGAAGCACTTTCCCTCTAACATCCCTACCTACCTACCTACCTACCAACAGTAACCGTATGGGTCGTCAGCTATTTGATTCCAAAGAGTCGGACAGATAAGCTACGGAAAACTTTCAGTGTTATTTAAGAATTTCAGGTTTTTGCGTAGTTTTTTTTATAAAACACAAGACTCTAATGAACAGAGATATAAACACCATATACACTTCGAAGAAATATTTCAGTGGCTTGCTGAAGAAAGTGAGAAAATTGAGTTACAGGAGTCTGTAGTTACATTCTATTTCTTCTTCCTCCTCCTTTCTTTCCATGAACGCGCACACACGCCTGCGCACGCGCGTGCTTTGTCTATGACTGAGGGAGAAAACATACACAAAGAACTACTAGTTCTGCGTGTGAGCTCCGCGCATGCGTGCCTATGTGTGAGACCAGAAAAAAGCACCAAGAGAGATTTTCAATCCACTTATCATTGTCAATCTCTCCATGTGTGCGTGTGCAGACAGGCCTGCATGCGAGTGAGTTTGCGTGTGTTTTAAAGAGAGAAAGAGATCAAGAGATTAAAAGTCTTTGTATAAGAGATTGTCAGGTCAGTTTATTTCCCCAGGCCGTTCTTTAATTCCCTCCCTATTATTGGCATGAGAATACCCGAATACAGACATTGCCGTTGTCAATGTTTCTGTCAATCTTACTGAATTCCTACAGATTTACACATATACACGACTACACATACACACCCGTCCACTCGCCTCCTCTCTCTACATAAAAGGATTTCTTGTGTCTGCGAAAGAATTATGCTAATAGTTCGATGTACGTGACAAACACAGTTCCTCTTTGTTCAGGCCATTTTCACCTCAGCCGCTTAAATGACGTTGAGCAGAAACTACCTAGAACTACGTAGATAAGAATGACGTATTTCCGGGAGTGTACGGGGGTGGGGTGGGGTGGGGCGAGGCTGTGACGGGGAATGTAGCTCCACACGGTTGGCAGTAACATCCCCATACACCCTCAACACAGAACGTTCGGATTTAGCATACAAAACAAACATACATCATGACTAAAGTTTCCGTTTGGTCTTTTAGCGGGGCCATCGGAACCCCCGTTCATTAAGGTCTGCGTCCTCTTTTCCGCCTGATTTCTAGGGGAAAAAATTAAAACGTTCAATTTATAAACTTATTCCAGAAAATGTATAGGCTAGGCCATCAGCACCAATTCCGTTTCAATCTGGGTGGAATAAACTGTTTTGTGACATCGCCATAGCAACGGAGGACTTCGTTCGCGTGTTGTTAAAAGTCTACATCTGGGGTCAGTAAGGGGGTAAAGGGGGGGGGGCAATGACTGTAGGCTGAAACGCTCCGTTACCTTTATGCAGCACAGGGGGAGGCACAGTAGGTGTGCAAAGGGAGTAGGGGGCTCTAAGAGTCGGTGGATGGAGTTCTCTTCGAGGTGTCGAATTTCTCATTCCCTGACTTCGTCTAAAATATCAAACATTTATCTTCTTCTCACGACAACCCCAACAAAGTACTGGCAGCGCTATACACAACCGTATGCTGACGTGTGCAATCAAGGGAGCCTACCGTACCCAAACACGTAGCAAAGAGAGAGTCGAAAGTAAGGAACGTGGCAGATGTTGTT
>SMGT01001670.1:385108-417898 GCA_004794575.1 Lanistes nyassanus | reverse complement strand
ATGGGTGAGGGGAAAGGGAAGGGGTCTGCGGTTTGGTGTCCTGGACTGGTGGTGGCTATGTGTGGTCCCGCTGGCTGGCCTCTCTCCTGGCGTACTGATGATGACTTGAGTAGCGGGAGTGGTGGAGTTTTCGCTGGTCAGACCTACCGCTGCTACATCCCTACATTCTTTTTATCTCTACCGCTAAGGTGCTATGTGTTATATTAGTTTACTTTCATGTAGTCTGTTTTAATTTTAAGTGTTTTACTGGTATCCTCTGTCCTATAGCTTATTTGCTGTTTTTAGCTGGTTAATTCCCACTTTGATTTTTGATGATTTTTTTGTTTGTTTAGATGTATCTAAGATCTGGGTGGGCGTTAACTACCTGCATTGTCAGTTCCATTATGTGTTGTCTTATATTTTTTGGAGGGCTAAGAGAAGATTTTAGGTTTACTACAAGATTAAGATTTTGCAAAGCATTTTTTAGCTCTTCTCTTTCCTGACTGTTTAGGCTACATTCTAGCAGGACATGTGGTGTACTAAGTCTGTCTCCACAACTACAGGTTACTGGGTCTTTACGGTTAAGGTGGTATTCTCCATTTAGTCTCATTCTGGCTATCCTACTTTGGTTGGATCTGTTGGAATGGAACAGTACTAGTTCGTTACCTGGTAGTTCTTCTAATTCTCTCCTGGCAGATCTTTTTATCCCTTTCTTTTAAGCGACCCTAGTCTTCACACGGCTAGCCCCTGGTGTACCACGTGTGCATACAGCGAATCCCTAATTTATATCGTCAGCTCGCTCACTAAGCGTAAGCTAACAACTGGGATTCGACACAAACACAACATAGGACAATTACATGGAATCCTCAGGCTGCACAATATAATCAATCAAGAACAAATGAGGACAGAACGCTATAAATCGTCAAACGACAACCCCAACAAAGTACTGGCAGCGCTAGACACAACCGTATGCTGACGTATGCAATCAAGGGAGCCTACCGTACCCAAACACGTAGCAAAGAGAGAGTCGAAAGTAAGGAACGTGGCAGATCTTCAAAAAAGATCTGCCATCCCTTTCTTTTAAACGACTAGACGATTGGGATCCGAGTGTGTCTGCTAATTTGCTCCAAGTTCAGGCTTTTGTCTTAAAATGATTTTCAAGATGACTGCAGCCAACAGTGCAAGTCCCTCAGTTGCCAGTTCTTCAAGCAGAATTTCAACCTCACTACTGGTTTTGTTGGACCAGTTTAGTTTGCGGATTCTTTTCTGCTACCGCAGTAATTAAAGAGAAGTGCTGACAATAACGCATGCGCACTCCAGGAGAATTTCCGCCGTCTTAAAATAACTCTTTGAATAGTTAATTTTCCCCATTCACGCCTTGCTCATACGGGAGGGTTAAATAGCTATCCCAAAATAGCGGCTATTTGGGTATAAATTTAGTGCAGTTTTCATGCACGCGGGACCCGGGCTGCCCACACTCGGCCGCGCAAACTGGCAGACAAAAAGGAAAGAGAGACAAAAGAATGAGGAAGCAAATGTCTATGAGCATAAACTAATAAAAGTCGAAAAATAAATAATTAAAAATTACACTTTCGTCACAGAATTTAGTTTGCACTTCTCAGAATCAGCTGCTGTCTTTTTATTTGTGTTTAGACATGTTTCTCAGTATCGTATGCATCCTCCTAAATTTACGCTGCCATGAGAAAAGAAGACCAAACTGAGCAAGCAACAAATTTAGTCAGACTGGTCACATAGTTTCGATTCGGCGTCAATCAGGGGAAGCAGCCACGGCAATGACCATCTTTTTAAAACTCGAGGCGTTTATCTCCCATGAGCCACCCAAGAGCGAGATTGAGGTTTAATCCAGCTACAATATACACATATATATAGCGCGCGCGCGCACACACACACACACACACACAATCCAGGTTGCGCTCATGAAAAAGTGAGTCAGAGGCCAGCCTGCATGTCAGTTGCACTTCTAAAATTTAAATTAACTGCCGGCAGCCTTTTACGTCAGAGTCAAAATTTACAAAAAATTAAAAGATCGGCCAAACAGCTTCCATCTCCACCCTTTCAAATGCATTCTTCTGTGAGAGCTTTCCATAGCTTCCAGACATGGAAATGAAGTTCACAGTTCTGTCCTACTTAGACAGGCACACGTGGCAGAGAGAGAGAGAGAGAGAGAGAGAGAGAGAGAGATGGGGGAAGCATGGAAGAAGATGGCGGAGGAAATGGGGGAGAGGAACTTAAGGATAACACGCAGTACCTGCGTCTTTGATTTGTAATTTTCTGACCTGGGTGACAGTGTGGTTCGCATGCATCAGACATTTTTTTTTAATCGTCAAGAAATGCCTCAAATCGTTTCCACGTCTTTTATAATCATTGGCGGGTGGTTGTCCCCGGCACAGGCTAAGCGTCTCTTGTTGCCGCCACGTGTCCATCGCTTTGTCGTTTGCCATTTAATGCTTCAGCAAATTTGGATGCGGCTGACCCAGCTCCTTCCCAAGATGCTTCACCGCTTCGTTTTTTGGTCCTCGTTTATTTGTCAGTGTGCCTGTCCGTTCGTCGGTTGGTCTAACCGTCTTTCTGTGATTGATTGATTGATTGATTGGAAGGTTGATTGGTTGGTTGGTTGGTTGGTTGATTGATTGATTGATTCATTCATTCATTCATTCATTCATTCATTCATTGATTGATTGATTGATAAGGGAGCTCAGAATCACACTGCGGGCAAACGATCTGTTTACTAAACTACTGGCTGTCAATCTTTCACCCACGCTGTCGTATCCCACGTCGTCTTGCTTATTTCTGCTCTTCGCTGTGTAACAATATGCGTGCCAGGCAGTAGGTAGCAGGTAGGTTAGTAAGGGGCATACAGCACAGTTTAGAAGAGAACATTCCATCCGAGACAGATCTGAGCCTTTTTTTTTTAAGATATCAGACACGTGTTCCTTTTTTATAACCTTAAATAAATATGAAGTTACACAGATACAGGGAAATACAGAAAACAAAATGATACAGAAGCAAAAGAAAGAAAAAAGTTATACCTGTCAAAAGCAGTACATAAGGCTGCGTACTTTTCAAGCTGCCGGTGTACATGCCCCTTAAATATCAGGCCCCACGGCGCGTCACACGAATAACTTCACCTGTTAGCCAGGGGAGAAAATCAATGCCTCAGTCCACCAAGACAAGAGACTAGCCGGCACTACCCTCTCTTTCTCTCTCTCCATCCCGCCTGCCTAAGGACCCATGCACATGCGCACCTGACTTCAGTCTGCTACATGAAAAGTTCTAAAACGTCGGAACTATTGCGACCTAACATCTACCTTTTCCTTCCCCTGTTGCCACCTGCTATGAGTTACGTGAATAAATATCGCCACCAAGTGTGGGTTTTTGACCTTTAACCGAGTTTCTGGTAATCGCTGCGTCTCTGACATTTAAAGACAGCTAAAGTGCAACACTATACTTCTGTGTGTGTGTGTGGAAATGTGTGTATGCGCGCGCGCCCGTCAAAAAACTCCCCACTTATCTCACGAATGATCGAAAACCTGCGCCCACCTTCTCTCCCACCTCACTCCCCATCCCCGACAACGCTGTTTTTCTCGCTAAGTACGCTAGGAGCCAGACAGGAGCGTCGTTGGGCCAGTGCAGCAGCCGCAGCGGAGTCAAGCATCGTCGATTTGTAAAGCCGACGGACTACAGCATTGGTCTGGACAAAGTGCCCGCCGCCATGGCGATAGGAAGAGGACGCAATAAGGCAAACGTAGGCATCGCGGTCAGATGACATTGGCACACGTGCCCTCAAGTGATCGGCCCTTTTTTTTTTTGTCCCGCAGTCAGCCCGGAGGAACAATAGACAGTTTGAACCAACGAGAAGTCCGTTTGGGTTTTCAATCGAACGAGAGCGGCAGTTACGGGAAGGAGAAGGAATTAAAGGGGGTGGCGAAGAGAAGCAGACGACGAAGCACTGGAAGCGCGACAGGAAGTAGGGTGACGTGTGGCACGTGCAGAGAGGGGGTTTAAAAAAAATAGTCCGGGAACGAGTGATGACAATAATTGTCTGCCCCTGTCCAGGTCAAGCGCTGAAGAGTAGGGAAGGTGGGGTGGTCGGTGTAGTGCAGTTCCCACCAAGCCATCCACCCACGAGTCGCCCCGTCATTCTTTCCTCCTGCTCGAATTCATCCACCGTCTTTGATTTTTTTTTCTGTCCCTCCATTTCAGCCAAGAGTGAAGGTTCTTGCGTCACGAGAGCTCTGGGTATATTTGACTGACGTCTTCGCTGTGGCGCAGTGGATAATGACAGCCTCCACCACACGACAATAAATGGATTCGTGCGATCTATCGACGCTGGATTTGTTCAGTGAAGGTAAGAGCATCTTCATTCTGTCGCTTTTTCTCTCATCAAAACCACGGCTGTAATGCGCTGCTGCGTTTGTCATAAATACAGCTTACATGTGCAAGGAAAATACGGCTTAAAACCTTTTACGTTTCTTTTCGTTCGGATATAACCACTCAGGTTTTGTGCATTAGATCGAAATTTTCGTTCTTCGTGAGTTTTGTTCCAAATTAAAGCAGCTGAACAGGCAAGTAATCAGGAACAATTTGGGTGAATTCACCCAATCGGAATAAATAATTTGTTTTTAAAAATTCTGTCAGTGGTTGTGCTTTTCTGTTGCTTGCATGGCTTCACCCAGGGGAGTATTGTGTTTCTCAATGTCTTTCGTGATTTCGATCCCTCCTGTTTTTATGCAGATGATATGACATTAGTTTGCGGAGCTGGCCATGTTTGTTAGCTAGCAGTAGACGTGTGTGTTTTTCCACCAGCAGACTCTAGTTCCGTATTTTGTAGATCAGACTTTGTGCTGATGGTTTAAGAGACAGTCGGAAACTGGTCGTAGCAGGTATTACGACACCAATCATCCATCAATGCTAGACATAGTGCGTGACAAGGTGTCAGTGTCGTTGCTCTGGACTTAACTGGAAGCTTAGCTTTTAGGAAGTGGTGCTGCCATGCTACAAAGCCAGACCTTAAGTTCTCTGGCACAAAGCATCTTCCGGGATTACAATGCCATGCAAATGTGGGCTTCACCAAAGTCTCTTCTCGGCTCGTCTGCCTTTCCGCATCATTTGTCATGGGCATCCGTCTTCGACATATTTCCGGCTCAAATGCCACCTTGAAGCTAAACTCAAATATAGCTTTCCAATCTTCAAAACGACAGTACGCATATTTCCTTTGTACAATCTTTTGCAACTGTATTTTTTCTGGTTAGCTTAGCCTTCTGAAGAATCCCAGGCCAAAACTGCATGCAGTGACAACTTGTGTGGTTCTGACACCCATACTGCTATAGTCCTTATATTTCCGACGGTGTATTTTTTGTGATGGCGACAAAGAAAGTGAGTCAGTTTAGTCAACACACAACCCTTTTCAGAAGAACCATTCGTCACAAAAAAGTAAAACAGTAAAATGAGATTTAAACAGAAGAAAAGAAAAGAAGAGAGGAAAAGAATACATAAATAGGAGTGAATGAAAAAAGATTGCTCTTGTGTGTGTAGTTCCTTTTAGCAAAGTTATCTGAGTCTAAATCCGCGGCACATTATGCAACACAGTTCTCCACTCCTACCCACACCACCCCACCCCCGTCATTTGGTCAGACAGTTATGTGTTTCATCAGGCTTGGCTAAGATTGCAAGAGCATTTCTTAACCAGACCCAAGCTGTGTTCCAGTTTGCCGAACAAAGCGATGTATGCCTTAAGACGTTATTTCCGGCAGCACCTCTTTCTCCATAGCGCTTGTAAAACACAGATCGTATTCGTTTTAAACTAAGTGTTTTTATTTCGATCCTCATGATCAGGCGTGGCAGTGTGCGGAGCATATTTCTTGTGCACGACAATCTGCAGCTGTGAATCGAATTTCGTATAGCGACTAGATCCCTATCTTACCCAACGCATGCGTACAGTCCGCAGGGTAATATGACATCTACTGCTTATATATATATATATTAGATATGTCCCTTCTTTAAGCGAAGTCTCTCGTTCTATTTTGCTTCTTTCTTTCCACATGACAGCGGGTGAAAGTGTGTTTACGAGAACAGGAAACACTCATATTTCTCGCGTGGTCAGATATTTACGCGATATATTCGCGTGTCGTCTTTGCTTAAACGCACGCTTTGATGTAGTGTGAAACACACCTTATAACCGTGAGTGTTAGAAAGAATATGTTACACCCCCCCCCCTTCTCCATCGCCACTACCAAACAGAAATACAAGAACTTAACCTGATCAGTGGAGGACGTGAATTGCCATACATATCTCAACTTAGTTCTCTCAGAAAACAATGAGATCCAATTTTGCTACATAGAAATAAGAGAAAAAATACATTCGTGTTTATGTTATTCCTTACAGTAACACTACGTCAAAGGCTCTTCTGATCCGGTACTGAAAAGAGAGTAGGCATCCCAGCATAGTCATTATTTTTCCTTTTTTTCTGCCCCACCTGCTTGTTTTGTGACAAATCATTTTACTAAAGCAATAAGATATCCTCACTTCCTAACCATAAAAAAAGTTAATGTTAATCTGTGTGTTCGCTTTAATGTCGTTTCTTTCGGCTAATTTAAAGGTGATGAAGATACTTTCTTCTTTTCCCAACTTCTGGTCTTCCTATTCATTAAATATATATCTCTCTCTCTATATATATATATATCAACGAAAGTCCCCCAGTTTTGATGCCATGTGCATGAACAGTACCTTGTGAACTCTCCCACAAGTCATCATCCAATCATTCTCCGTATTTTCCCTCTAAACCTGGTCTTTCTTGATTGACACACAGAATAAAGGTCTTTCGATACTGTAATCACTGACAGATCGCTAAGAAATAACAATAGCCCCCCCCCCCACACACACACACAACACACCTTATTTTTTGGGGGGGGGGAGGGAGGGGGAAAGAAACGACGGTTGGAAAAGTACATTCATACAACCTGCTGCAATTTTCAAAGAAATGATTGAAAGAATAGCTCTCGTGAAACTCTCGTTACAGAAACCTGATCTCTGAGAACACTTCGTGATACCGCATCCTGCAGAGTGCGTGCACACAGTGAAGAAAGGCTCTCAGAACGTTACAGCGAAAACACGAGGCTGGAGTCACAGTTTGGGCTGAACTTCACAGCCTGACTAAACAAGGAAGACAGCGAGGTATTTCCTGAAAAGTCAGCACCGACGGCATAGACTTATCAGATCTACCTGCATTGGGATAAAAAAAAAGAAAAGAAAACCTTGAAGGAAAAAAAAGGCAGGTGAAAGGGAAGGGAAAAAATCTAATCATTCGCACTCGGAAGACACGCGAAGAAAGGAAAGCCGCGCTGCTCTGCTGCCGACCAAGTATAGCTGTTCAACAGCCGCGGCTACAGATAAGCAGCAGTTGGAAACATGGCTCGGGAAGGCTCGCCAAACGACAGGACCGCTGGGCGGCGTTCATGCGTTTCGGTGATGTCGGCACTAGCAGTCCTTGTGGTCGCTCTGATGGGGATAGCGCCTCCTAGCGGCGCGTCGTCAGCACGTCACTCTTGGGAAAGACCAGGCTGCCATCTTGTTGGTAAGTAACAGGCTTTTTTTTTACTAGCAGTTCACTTCTGGGTCGGGTGGCATGGGCAGTCTTGTCGCCTGTCCGTTCGTAAAAGAGCTACACAGGCCGAACGACTGCTCTGGCGGTCTGATCGACAGACAAAAATGCTCTTGCAACTCACCTCTCTGGACGCTGCTTGAAAAAGGGCGTCTTTCGTAAAGCCGGTCTGCGGTCCGTAAGCGCATGCATGCATTCATGCACGCACGCAAACCTGAACCTATACGTTTCTTAATCACCAATTGATAAATAGCATCCCTTCTGCTAAGTAAAGCTATAATACAACAGAACAGAAGACAGGAAGACAACAAAGAAATTCTTGCAATCCCTATACGCAAGGAGATCTTTTAACTTTTTTTTAACCAATGGTATTTTTTTCTAAATTTTCCCTTATTGCTTTCCTTCCCTTTCAACTCTTCCATTTCCCCCCCCCCCCAAATTTTCTCAGCGCTGTTTCTGGACTAATCATTCATAGGGCCCTGGCATGTAAAGACGACAATATGCCAATAACTATCGAAACAAAAAATACTGGGTGCCTCATGGTGTGTGCTTTAACCGAACAAGCGATGATTTGAGCAAGATCTGTCATCAGTCAGTGACAACAAATCATTTTCCGTTAAAGCTGCTGATGAAAGCAGTTCCACTCGATGAACATTAGACCCCCCAATGTCCGGCAGCTTTTTCTCAGCTTTTGTCACAGCCCGTCAGCAGCATCAGCAGAAACACCACCGCCAGCAACAACACAAGCAGATATCGCACGCGCACACACGGGCAGCTCAAACAGCGCCATCTTTCGGGCTGGCCACGCGCGCGAGATCGGAGAAAATCCGAGCACTTTTTTACAGTGTCGTGGAGAACCACGCAGACATGTTTTGTGGACAGCACCCGATGTCACCGAACACCACTGTCCAACCTCCCCGCAAAAAAAAAAACCCCAGGAACTGTTCTTTCACGGTCTGTTTACTTGCTTATAAATTTTGATCCCTGGAATCTCCTTTGAATCTCCAGGTCGTTCTGTTAGTGCAGCAGGAACTGGGAAGTGCTGGATCTCATATGCGTTTGTCTGTCTTTCGAGGTTCCAACCCCCAACTCTTCAACGCTCTGCTGTATTAGAACGGTGAGCGCTTGGAGGGACACACACTCACACAGACACACATGCACACACAAATGCACACGCACGCACACACGCATGCACACGAACCCACACATGCACTATGCTCACATACGCACACACGAACGCACGCACAAACACTAATCAGACTAGAGGGACAACAGAACTCAATGCATTCTTTGAAGGGAGCCTATTACTTGATGTTGTTATCCTGACAGAAAGAAGTCGTCTGGAGAGCTCATAATAATAATAAAAGGTCTGCAAACTGTCAGCCGATGGGATGTGGGATCCCCATTCCTATCCCTGCCTCAGGCGCGGTCCATTGAATGTTTCATCACTTGGTCTTTTCCTGTTCTGCGCTTCTCTCTCTCCCTCTCTCCTATTATTCTCTGCAGTCTTTGTGCATCTGGATGAAAGCGATATTTTTTTAATAGAATTTTTAATTACAATTCCACAACATTTTAGAAGTTTGCCGGCAAAGAGTAGGCTACATGTCTAGGCCGTTGGTATCATGACGAACAAGAGAACAGGGTGTATATAGTTTACTGCTGTGCATCTCGAGATTAGTCGCCAATGTTGCGTTTTTCCCCTGTCCTCTGGAATTCGCCTGGAACGCATGGTGTGCTGACAGTTACTGCGAAAAACCGCACCGAGGCTAAATCACAAATAGAAGCGTTCAAGACAATAGCATGAATAGTATTGGTTGAGACCTCGGGTTTACTCATGACGTCAGCAGTGGGGAGCGGAGGGTGGGAAGAAACGATCCGTGGGCTGAGGGTTTTAAGGGGCCCAGTGAGGAGGGGGAGGCTAAAAGGTGAGACGTCTAACGAGAAGAAGATAAATGTTTGATATTTTAGACGAAGTCAGGGAATGAGAAATTCGACACTTCGAAGAGAACTCCATCCACCGACTCTTACAGGCCCCCTACTCCCTTTGCACACCTCCCCCTGTGCTGCATAAAGGACACGGAGCGTCTCAGCCTACAGTCATTGCCCCCTCCCCTTTACCCCCCTACTGACCCCAGATGTAGACTTTTAACAACACGCGAACGAAGTCCTCCGTTGCTATGGCGATGTCACGAAACAATTTATTCCACCCAGATTGAAACGGAATTGGTGCTGATGGCCTAGCCTATACATTTTCTGGAATAAGTTTATAAATTGAACGTTTTAATTTTTTCCCCTAGAAATCAGGCGGAAAAGAGGACGCAGACCTTAATGAACGGGGGTTCCGATGGCCCCGCTAAAAGACCAAACGGAAACTTTAGTCATGATGTATGTTTGTTTTGTATGCTAAATCCGAACGTTCTGTGTTGAAGGTGTATGGGGTTGTTACTGCCAACAGCGTGGAGCTCCTTTCCCCGTCACAGCCTCGCCCCCACCCCACTCCACCCCCATACACTCCCGGAAATACGTCATTCTTATCTACGTAGTTCTAGGTAGTTTCTGCGCAACGTCATTTAAGCGGCTGAGGTGAAAATGGCCTGAACAAAGAGGAACTGTGTTTGTCAGGTATATCGAACTATTAGCATAATTCTTTCGCAGACACAAGAAATCCTTTTATGTAGAGAGAGGAGGCGAGTGGACGGGTGTGTATGTGTAGTCGTGTATATGTGTAAATGTGTAGGAATTCAGTAAGATTGACAGAAACAGTAACAACGGCAATGTCTGTATTCGGGTATTCTCATGCCAATAATAGGGATGGAATTAAAGAACGGCCTGGGGAAATAAACTGACCTGAGAATATCTTATACAAAGATTTTTAATCTCTTGATCCCTTTCTCTCTTTAAAACACACGCAAACTCACTCGCATGCAGGCCTGTCTGCACACGCACACATGTAGAGATTGACCATGATAAGTGGATTGAAAATCTCTCTTGGTGCTTTTTTCTGGTCTCACACATAGGCACGCATGCGCGGAGCTCACACATGCAGAACTAGTAGTTCTTTGTGTATGTTTTCTCCCTCAGTCAAGTACGCGCGTGCGCAGGCGTGTGTGCGCGTTCATGGAAAGAAAAAAGGAGGAAGAAGAAGAAATAGAATGTAACTACAGACTCGTGTTACTCAAATTTTCTCTCACTTTCTTCGGAAAGCCACTGAACTATTTCTTCGTTGAATACAGGATGTTTATATCTCTGTTCATTAGAGTCTGGTGCTTTACTAACAACTACGCACAAACCTGCAATTCTTAAATAACACTGAAAGTTTTTCGTAGCTTATCTGTCCGACTCTTTGGAATCAAATAGCTGACGACCCATACGGTTACTGTTGGTAGGTAGGGATGTTAGAGGGATAGTGCTTCCATCTCGCGATGATTTTGCACGACGGGGAAAGGAAGATGGGGTCTTATTATGAAGGAATGCACTGAAACCACCAGACAGTTGCAGTAAAAAGCCAGTGCGGAGAAGGGGTTGATGTTCGGGGGAAGACCGAATGGAGCCTACACCATGTTCAACTCCAGGAACCACCAACATTCCACACGCTAGTCGGCAGCTCCAACCCCAGAGCTATCCAGGGCACACCTTTGGTTACTCTACAGAGACCTACACACATCGATACTGTCTACTTTCGCATTTGTAGAATAAAACATTGCATTTTAAACTTGTTCAGCAGACTCCTCGAAGCCTTATCCAGATTTTATTCCCAATAATGTTTCCGATGCCGACGTGATATATTCTTTGAGAAAATGCCGAACTGGCAGTTCGAATCAGGGATAATGCGCGAGCCGCGTTGATCCGTGATGTAACACAGTGTTAGCTGCAAGCTGTCAGTACCTGATGACGATTACAACGACCGACTCACTGAGAGATAGAATGAGCTCCACTCCCCCCCCCCCCACCTCTATTTCCTATTCCTGCTCAGTGAACGATCGCTCCGCCATTTTGTGGAACGCTAATACTCAATGCCGATGGTCTGAAAGGATAAACATCCTTGCTGGAAATTCGCGATCAGCAGCAGGCTACGTGAGGTTTTCCGCTCTTCAGAACAATATTGTTCTTCTTTTTTTATTTTGATTTTTTTGAAAAAATTAAAGAGGATACTGCCATTCTAGCAATTGCCCCTGGCGTCTACAGCGGCTGTTGTCCACTGTACTCCCCTATCGTTTTACCACTTGGCTGCGCTGACTGAGGTTATTAGCATGCAGAACGGCTCTTCCAGTCAGTCTCCATAATGGTTCGGTTTACAACAAAGCGCTCTTTCAGCTTCCCCTTTCCGTTAATCTGGCGGGGGGGGGGGGGGAGGGGGAAGGTGATGCTTTTTTGTTGTTGTTGAAAAGTTAAGTAGGCCCGTGATTAAAACTACTCCGATACATAGCCATCACATATAAAGCCAGATTGCGCAATCCTTCTAAAACAATACTATAAATCGCAGCAAAGATTAAACTTCTCATTATTTATTGGCCTACTGCGGTAAAATACATTCTAGCAGCCACCTTTGCAGAAAGAGGAAACGAGACGTGCGCGAGAGTCGTGTCTTCAGCTAGGGGAAAGGCAGGGTTGACTCAGCTTGGGATTCAGCTCGTAACATTATCTGCCTTGTGCTAGATTTCCCCCAGCAGTGTAGCAAAAACTAAAGCTGTCCTACAATTATGGATTATGCGAGCGTGTTCCTTCGATGCTATGAAGACTCTTCGCAAATGCGTTCTAAACAAAGCGCAGTTAAAACACAGCAAATAATTTTTACTTCTAGTTAGTATTACGTGTCGGAGTAACTTTAAAACCCGCAGTAAAGGATCGTTCATCTAAAATTTAAAAAAAAAACTGGCACTTATCGTGATGGCGTTTTTCCGCGTGTGTCAGCTTGGGGGCGGATGCGGGCATGCAGTTCGCGCATGCGTGCCACACGCATGGCGACGTATGTGCCAGGAAAACATCTGTCGTGGTTTTCGGTCGCTAAATAAGACAGGCATTCTCTATGACTTCTCTCTTTGCAGTTTTAAGCGCCATTAACAGCTGCTTGTCCACATTACCAGACTAAAAACCACCGGAAGTGCCCCACGCATGTCGGCATGATCTCACGATGTGAAAAAACCCAAGCGTTAAGTCTGGAATTTGCGGGGTTTTTTTTTTTTGCCTTTTGCGTGGTGATGGCTCCATTTTTTAAATGTGGCTCTGTTTCATTTATAAAAGTTTTTTTTTTCTTTTTCCAAGTCAGAATCGTTGCATCTGGCCTAATTCTCAGAAACGACCCGCGAGCTCTAGCGAATGTTACGATATTATGTGCATTAACCTCATTTCGTTCCTCATGACTTTATCCCCCCCCCCCTCGCCACCCTGAGGTCAATAAACTGAAACTGACGATGTGAAAAGTGCGCTTTCCCACGTGGGCAGTAGATGATTACATAAGATTACCTTTACAAGCTAACCAGATAACTAATTCTAGTAAGGACGTCCCCCCTCCTTCAGAAAAAAGTGTGATATGCTTAAAGGGTTGGTAGGTCAGTGCTTAAAAAAAGTGTGAGTGGCCTGAACACTTTATCATACGTGATGTAAGACAAACGAACTTACTGCGTTTAAAGAAGTTGCATCCCGTGTAAACTTTCGATATTTTTTCTGCACCAATGCGGCATCAAGCAACTTCCATACTTTTTTGATCTTCTTACTTATTTTATTATCAGAAGAAATTGGTCTACAGTTGTGAATCAAAATTAATGTTGTCGGGAAACCCCAGTCAGGTTGTTGTTTATTTTCGGTCTAATGTTTTATGCTTCCTGCTGAAACCACTATTCTTAGTTATTAATCGCAAACACTGAAACAGTTTAGGATGCAAAACAATCATTGGTAGGTATTAAATGTGTGTACTAGGAATGTTTTATGTAAGAATTGTTGATTATAATCCAGTAAAGTTTTTTGAACGTGCGCTATAGACCGGAATGTTTTGTAGGGCTTGTTGATTATAATCCAGTAATGTTCTCTTAACGTGCGCTACAGACCGGAATGTTTTTGTAGCAATTGTTGATTATAATCCAGTAAAGTTCCCTTAACGTGCGCTATAGATCGGAATGTTTTTGTAGGAATTGTTGATTATAATCCAGTAAAGTTCCCTTAACGTGCGCTATAGACCGGAAACCAAGGGAAGAACACTATTGTAGGCAGCGACACGCAGCGGACGGTATAGATGCTCTTCCAGCTCAACTGACCGTTCTCTATACTATTGTCGAGTTTACTAGATTATACATGTTCTGAATTAAATTATGTTTTCAGAATTTCGTGCAAAGTGCCTCTCTGATAAGCCCAGTTTCTTTACGTTTTGAAAATGGTTCCTTGTATTAACTATTTGTATCCCGTGTCCCTGTTAATAGAGTTGTGTCCCATTAACAACACAACAAAACTTTTTCGTACTTTAAATTTTTTTTAGGACACTTCTAAACTTGCAGACAAAGGTTCGTTGGTGCCCCACAAAATTTCAAGAGCAGTCTTCGTATCAGCGGCAAGTCATAAATTTTGCGAGCATAATAATCTTTAGGGGTTTTTTGAAGCTAAACAATTTTTCTGAAGAAAATTGTATCCTTCTCATGCGTAAAACCAGCCGATCGTGCACGAAGGATTTAGGATGAAGTTAGTGGCAGACCAGAATAAACTGCAGATGTATGGTTCCAACGGCCTTACATCGTTCACGCTATTTTCTGTTACTCAGATGTAATGTGAAAGTTTTAGCTATACCACGATGTTTTTATCGGCATTAAAAGGCGTTAAAGAAGCCGTTGGGGCATAGTTAAGTCACATCATGTTCTATACAGCCAGAAGAGTAGAGAGAAAAAAAAGGAAGCAGGAAAGAAAGTAGGTATGATGTTATACTGACAGGGGCATCACCACTGAAAAATGTCAAAGTGTGTTTACGATTCAGATCATATTCCTCATATACGATCTCCTCCTCCTCTTTATGATCATCGTCGCCGTCATCATCATCATCGTCGTCGTCGTCAACAACAACAACAACAACAACAACAACAACAACAACAACAACATACGCAGTAACAAGAGCATCGTCAGTAGGATTTACTGGCAGACCGCCCCCCCCCCTTTCACCTCTCCCCTGTCTTTACGACAACCACGACGTCTTACTGTCGGCTTGGGGCGATCGCCATCATGGATACTCTAAGGAATACTTTTTTTCCAGCGGTTTTCAAAGCTGAAGGCCAGGGCGTGCGTACAATGTACACTGGTCGATTTAGTTGTCTCAAGGGCATGATGTCGGAAGCCACAGATTTTCCTCGACCTTCTCTTTCTTGCCACGCACCTTCAGTCGTTCGTACAACCCCATACCCCACAGAAACTATCAGAAAACTAGATTTTCGTTTTGACTATCAAGTAAACTTGAGGTTTCCATCTCTAACAACTCCAAGTTCATGGCGTCTTCGTTGTATAGCCAAGTTTTGTTGTCTGGCTGTCCGTCCCTCCGTCTTTATGTCTGTCTGTGTGTCTGTGTGTCTGTGTGTCTGTGTGTCTGTGTGTCTGTCTATGTCTCGCTCTCTCTTCTCTCTCTCTGTTCTGAGCTACCTATTGGGCTAGTCGCTAATGTACATATCTATTCTCATTCTCACAGTGTTTCGATCATAATTGTTGCTGAATGGCCTTAGTTATGATATTTTCTTTCTGTTTTTTTTAAAAAACACTCCACCGCATCCGACAGACTGTGTGCACCCACGTGTAGTCGCTGCGGGCGAGTAGTCAGTCAACCGCAAGGCAAAGCAGTGGAACGTAGAGGAACCTGAACTAATTAGACATTGAAACTAATGACGAAAAGGACGTTGTCAAACGCGCAATGCAGACTGATGCCTCTGCTAGAATTTGTCTACGCTGGCTCCTTCAGACTACGGTACCCGTGAAACATTCACAGGAGAGTTTGTGTGGTGGTGGTTATTGGGTGGATAAGTGGGCATCTAACTCCGGGCTTTTAAACATCTTCGGGAGCTGTACCGCCAGGCGAAGACATACGTGGACATCGTTTTCATCTTGTGATTTTGCTGTTCAAGCTATATTCTTCTGATGTCAATGGGTTTTTTCTAATTGTGGCTATCACTGCTGCTAAGAGCATCTTCTGTGACTGTGCTTTACCTCAGGGAAGATTACAGATTTCGGAAATCCTGACTAATCACGACTTTCAAGTTTTTAAAAAACAGAATTGCACATGAAGAATAGAGGTCTATTTTCTAGGCTCCTCAGAAGACTTTGGTAAACAGAAGTATTGGGCATGCTCGCCTCTTCTCCCAGAAGCAAAGAAACTCCTTTACGGTACAAGGATTTTCCATTTTCAAACCACAAATGTCTTTGATTTTATCATGTACTTGCGACAAGCTTTCATCCTCTATAAAGCAGATGGGTGTTTTTCATCCAAAGAAGCAGGTAATTAGGGTGGGGGGGGGCGTCATTGCTTCTAGATAGTCGGCTTAAACACGGTATTTACGTGTCTTGAACAACCTCCGCCCACACTATATCCCATCGAAATTTCTTCACCTAATCGGGGGATAGTCTTCGTGATCCCAGTCTGTGATTTATCAAAGCTGTCTTCCGTCCACCTATAGTCGCTTCCTGTGAGGTCGGGAA
Source organism: Lanistes nyassanus (assembly GCA_004794575.1). Lineage (NCBI taxonomy): Eukaryota > Metazoa > Mollusca > Gastropoda > Architaenioglossa > Ampullariidae > Lanistes > Lanistes nyassanus. Next base: position 401,640 of record SMGT01001670.1, on the reverse strand, counting down.
TGCGCATACATTGAGTTTCAATTCTCCTGGGACGGGCTTGGGAGAAGAAGAGAGAATTTCCCTGACCGGACATAAATGAAGAACCCATCTTTAGCCATCTGGGAGAGAGAGAAGAAAAAAGCGCACAACCGTTAGAGAGATCGAGGCTAGAAATTTCATCCTAATCGGTCTCGTTTTATTTTTGACGTAGTCCTGGTCGAAGTCCTCTTGAGCCAAACATGCAATCCTCTCTGCTTCCCTCCCTTTTTTTCCCCTTCCAGTTTTCGGTAGCACGCCTCCGCTGTGCCAATAGTCGGCCGCACTTTTGACGTGGAGTGAGCTGTAATCAATTCGTTACCGCACCCTATCGTCTTCAGCCTGCACTTCGCAGGACGTCGTCTGCAATGGTCGTCATAGTTATGAGACCCGCCGGAAAGTGTGACATCTTCGGTGGTAAAGGGCCGGTTAACGAGCGGTTTCCACTCGGGACCCTTCCACTACCCTCCTATTCCACCCCCTTAACCGCCGAGCAGACGAGACATCCTAAAGGAAGACCCCACACAGTACTAGAGTAACTGCCAAGGTCCTAAGCCAGAGCCAAGTCCGCACCAGAGGGTGCACTTGTCGCGTGACCTTCTGGATCGTCTCCAACTTACAACACGAGCAATCTCACGTGCAGACCTCCAATAACCTCTTCTGCTAGCTCGAGCGCCGAAGCGGCCAAACATTATGAATATGTACGTGGTGATTTAAGTACTATGCTTGAAAAATTTGCACAGTAAAATTGGGCTTAAAGTTCCAAAAGAAATATAAGTCCAATAGGCAGTCGTCCTTTTTTTAAAAAAAAGAAGAAGACAATTAGGCTATACATAAAAGCCCATGCTGGCATAAATACACACACCACACAGACACACACACCTACGCATATGTCACACTCTTGACGGTGGTCGTGTGAGCGAGAATAGAAGACGACCCGTCAAGAGCAAAAAAGAAATCTCCCAGTTGTGACACCCTGCTATCCGTACTTTTCCGCTGACTAATACTGAGAGGTTGTTGTTTAAAAAGAGTTTTTCCAGCGTAAACAATCAACCAATAAAAGACACTACAGTTTTACAACATTAATAACAGTGCCTGCTTGCGTGCATGCGTGCGTGCGTATGCAATGTGACGCGGGGTTGTGTCTAGTGAGTGTGGTGGTAGTAGGGTGCATAAGACAGAGAAGGGGGTGGGTATTATATGACTGAGATAAATACTCTACTAACATGCATATATCTAAATGCACGAGACCATATGAAGACTACCACGTGCCTGAGCACGCTACACGTATGAGGGCAAAGAAACGGTTCTTTTGTGAATGGTGAGTCGTGTTTTGGCTGAAGACCTGTGCATCCTTCTTTCTGGCAGTCGAGATTAACGATGGTGTGTGTCTGACCTGCAGGACACACACGTGTTGTCAAGATTCCGGACTGCGTGCCGTTCAGGGTCACGACCAACGCTTGTCGCGGGTTCTGTGTGTCGTACGCCATCCCTTCGCCATTGGAAACCATCAGCTACAGCCCAGACTACGTCATCACCTCACGAGCCGAATGCTGTGGCATCATCGACACTCTTGACGTAAGTGGATTGACAACGTCGTGGTTAGCACGAAAACGTAATTGGAACGTTTTTAGTAACTGACAATGGGCATCATTGTTGACAACGCTAGCAAAAAGGAACGTGACGAGTAAAACAGAAGAAATTCCATTTACGCATCTTGACAACAGTTGCTGAAAATGTCGCAATAAAGCTACAAGCTCAAATTCTAGTTGTCACGAATGTTTTCTATATTTTTCTATCTGCCAGATCTGAGCAGTGCCCTGAGTTCTTGTGCACCAAACGCTGTAAATGTACTGTCACTAAAACCCGCTCATCAATCAAAACATTCATGTAAAAACATTAAAAAACAAATCAATAATTTTCTGTTGCTGATTTTGTGAAACCTTATAATAATACGGCAGTATAGTTGGCCGAGCAGCAGTTCAAAAGTTTTGTGCAGCTACTTGGAGAAATGTGGACGGTCTTGGAGTCGCGCAGCCTAGAGCCAATAGAGGGAACATTGGTGGTCACCTTTAAATTATCCCCCAGAATGGCGGAGTGTTACGCATACAATTTTTTAAAAATATCTCTTGCTTCATAAAATCGGCATAAGGGTTAAGTATACTGAGGCTAAGATACAGTATGTGGTTCAATAAAAACATCTTTCGTTTGTGTGTGTGTGTGTGTGGGTTGTTTGCTTTTTTCAGATCCTGCATTTTGCCCAGTATTATTGTAAACATAAATAAAAATCATAAACAACTGTTTAAATTAGATTACATTTTCACAGTACAGTGAACAATCGTAAACAATCATAAACGTAGATTGTAAACAATCGTTTACGTCCTATTCACTACACACTACAAAGAACTTTTCACTAAAAGATGCGCATCAGGAATAGGGTTTTCCGTTCTCTAAATATGGTGTCTTGAAAGGTAATATAATTATATTAAGACCTCTCATCAAAGTTTATCACACTGTCTACAGCTGCATGGGCAATAATTGTATAGATGCCGCAATCACCATTGCCAGACAATCGCCACTCGCTGATTTAGTGGTAATCGTTTTACTGAAACGGTAAGGGAACCAATCAATCTGTACAGTCAGCCAATAACAGGCATTCATCCACCAGTGACCTGTTACAGTCGTTCTACTTCTGTTACAGGTTCCTGTCCAGATGAGGTGTTTGGACGGCACCAAAACAGTCGTCTTCAAGTCCGCGCGCAGCTGTAGCTGTTCCATATGTCGGCGGGAATAGCGTCCCTTTGTTGAACGTCACAGTGCGACAAGCTCCAGCAGTGTTAAGAACAATGTACTGTTTACTGCACCAGAAATATGTGTTGAAACTCGATTGTACTGAATGCTCAAAGAATTAAACCGCTGTCAAAAAGGAAGTGCCTGTTTTTCTCATTATTTGTTGATATGCTTTCTGTTTAAAATCAACCGAAACTGTACTTTGAAATTGATCTAAATTGCTAGCAGCTTGGAAGCGGTGCGGGAGACCCTGTTCATCGCAAATGTTTTTACCAGTCATGTCGGATAATTATAATTTCCTTCACATGCAGTGTTGTCTGAAAAAAGCAGTGAGATTCTGAAAGCCACATCCTTCCTATTTGCTAAAAAAACAACAAAAAAACCCCTGACACATAAAATAAAGAAAGCACTGTACTTGGACCAAATAAGAAAAGAAAGAAGTCCACAAATTTCAACTAGAGTGCTGCATGATTTGGGCTAGAGGAATTCTTTACTAGAAGCAGCATCTTAAAGCCGGATGATAATTCTCGTATTCGTATTAGAAAAAACCGAAATTTATTAGAAAAAAAAACCCGAAAAGCGAATGGAAGACTTCAGAGATTAATTCAATGCCTGATTAAAATCTACATGGAGAACAAACTCTAGTACTTCACAGCGTGTGACCAGCGTACAAACATCGAAAGAACGTCTTAGCAGTTAGAGGTCTGAATTATTAACGCTAGTTTCAATCTGGTTTTGGGGCAAGCGCAGCAGCGCACGCCTCCGCTAAATCGAAAATAGTTCTCTGATCGAAGTTGCTCATTTATCTGCAGTGCTCTTCTCCTGTCTGTTTACGTCTGCGGTCCTCTGTCCACGTCTCTGAAGAGAGTTCTTAAAGAAAGTAAAACCTCGATCCATTGAACACATCCATCCTTTTTTTCGACTGAAGAATTTCTTTTAGATCGAGATACACAGGCCACACGAATATTACAAAAAAGGTATCTCCTGGGCGGGAGGGGATGGAAGTGACTGGATGACTAGATAATTAAGTTGACAGCCAAGGTGACTGCAGTACATGTTCTATTCAACCAGCTGAAACAGTGTGTATTTTTAGTAATGAGATCTCTGGGTACAGAGATTTTGTTGCTCTTGTTATTTTTAGTTCTGAGTTCGAGGTCTTTGCTAATTATTTTAAGCGTCGGACTGAGAAAAGTGTTAGAGAAGTTTTTTGTTGCTCTGTTACTGAAACGCAGCCGATGAAACAACAAAAAACCTGTTTTTAACAAAGAAAAATAAAAAGTGCTTCAGTTAACAAAATCCCTTAAAAAGACAGAAAGAAATTCTGACGAAAAATTTAAGAAACATGGGTCGCGAGTATGGTCTAGTACAACGAAAGACACAATGCACAGACGCACGAACACAGACACACACACACACACACTCTCTCTCTCTCTCGCTTCTATCCTCTCGCTCTCTCGCTTTCTCTCACTAGTTCGAACTGACACAAATTTCCTCCTTAGGTGTCTCAAACAGAAGGGGCTGTGGGAAAGTGTCAATTTTCTCAGCGTTGCGTGAAATTAAAGCCACGCAATACATTGCCATTTACCGTCACTATCAGCAGTTGGGTTTCCAGATTCCAGCAAAGAAACGCACATAGAACGGCACAGGATCACAATAACAATGTCGCGTAAAGCAAGCGAAAAGCAGGCTTCGGGAAACAGCTGACAAGAACTTGTCTTGCATCACAGTTCAAGCGTTCCAGCCGTCCTTTGGAGACACTATGCACTGGCAACATGAAGGGTCTGGGGGCTGGGAGATAGAGGAAAAGAACCAAAATGAAGACAAGAAAGAAGAAGAATGCGATAAAAACGATGGCACAACAGGGGCTGAGATTAAAAGTTGCCCAATCAACTGCAGCAAAGAAATTATGTTGTCGGGCATGCATACATTCTTTCCCAGTCGTGCAAAACCACCTTTACACATATTTACAACATTTTGAAAATAATTCCCTTATCTATTAGTTTTTTTTACCTATACATTTTTTGTCGAGGAGGTAAAGTCACCTTCGGCTAAGTAAAACTTATGGTAAGGGAGTTGACATCGCAAATTACGTCTACGTAGCGACTGCCGGCCCTGTTTGAGAAGGACTTTCCGGTGTGACCAGGGTTTTTGGGGGCATGTTTCAACAATTGTAACGAAATAACCGTATGGCCTGGAAGGGTGAAACAAACTGATTTTTGAAGACAAAAACATAAATAAACTGAACTTCCATTTATTTCCCTTAAACCACTTTCCGCAAGGAGCGTTTGAATTTATTTTGAAATTGTGTGCCGCTGCACCACGCCCCTGGTCGATATGGATGGGGCGAACTCCAAAGCCCCTGGCAGTCATTGTGCTATGAAAAAAATCCACACTGAGGTATAGCAGAAGGAAACACCCTCCCCCCAGCCTTTATACGAGATATTCTTCCGCGGCGAAGAGAAAAAGTGACACCACTAGCGTTATCCGGAAACACTATTAGCGTGTGTGCCAGCTTCACCTGTCGCTGGAGAATGGAGAAGAGTACAATCGAGTTTGTGGCAGACGGGACTAAAGGAAGCCGAAAGGTCTTCTCACCATCAGCCACCTTTTTATCTTAATTACCGGATCTTCTTAATGGGGGCCTCTTACAGTGTCTACGACAGCGTGGGGAATAGGTGGGGAGTTGGTACAAAAATCCACATCACGTCTAATCCGTAAAAAAATCTGCTCTGCTTAAGGTGAACGACGAGACAGTGCGCGTACCCAGTGAGCGCAAAGCACTCCTTGCCCGTGGACTACAACTTATAAAAAGAATAACACAAGCCTCTCGTTGCTACAACTATGTTAAAATCTTGAAAATTTGGTGCTTCATTTTTTTGTATCGCAGCATCTCGTTCGCTTTTAAATTTTATCTTGGTAGAGGTGTTTTCATATGCGAGGGCGGATGGCTTCACAAAATTAAGTATTCTGACACTAAAAGCTTTTTGGAACATATGAGTAAGATTCTTGATAAAGAACAACTAAACGAAGGTAAGGTTGACATAAAAGTGACAAGAATGAAAAAAATAGGGTCTGGGGGATGGCCACAAATCGACAAAATAGAAGCCGTTAACAAATGTGTACGATCGCCAAGAGCTAACGGAGAAAACACAATGTTTGGGTCCTGTGACGCCGATCGACAGCGAAAAGAGCTTTATCCTCTTACAGCCGGGAGGTTGTGCGTGCAAGAACAAAATCTGGGTCCATGGCGTCGGTCGTTGGAAAGGTTCTTTCCATGTACAGTGTGAAGCGAGACACAAAGTCCGGCGACGAACCTTCTAATACATCTTTCACGCCGCCACGATCTCATTCGCCCAGCCCACCGGGATTGAATCTATATCGGCGGCTGGAAACAATCGCCTATTATTCAACCAACTTTTCCACTCAGCTTCACCAACGATTTTCAGTTTTCAAGGCATTACGGATCCGGAGGTAGCAACATCCACTAGGTCAGTTAACTCGCGAGGTCCGCGTTCCAATATTCGGCCAGCTTTCATTTCAAACGAAGTCTGTCCTGCAGGACGCAAGCCAGATGAACTTGGTATCAATAAAACACGGTTATCGATGGACGAGCCCAGCGTTTCCTTTCTGATGACCTCGAAGCCTTCGAAGGAGTTGCTGCATTTTTCAGCTGTTGCCACGGAATAGCACGCGGGTCTTTCATATCCTAGAGGAGCCTAGAAAAACAGCCAGTCCCTGGCGACTCGGACTATTTGGCCTGCCGTTTATTATTACCTTGGTTGCGCGCGAACCCACTTCCGGCCCCTCGATTTCATGCGGTCAAGCACAAAGAAGCCCTGGTTTCCGGAACGTCAAATGAACGAGCCTAGATTAAAATCGTAGCTCACAATAACCTCTCATTTCATTTATTTATCTTCATTTTTTCAGCCCAGCCGAGGGCGTGAGGTCGAGCACGGATCGATTTTAAACACGTTGTTGTCATTAAATGATGGCAGCAAAGGTGGGCGAGTAACTTACCAGGAAGGCAAGTTGAAACTGTTTGTGCAAGCAGTCTTAATTCGTGCTGACTTATAGCTGTGTTGATCAGCCCCAGTCCAACCCCATCTGACAAGAGATACTAATTAAATCACATATCTCAACATTATTAATCTCTAGAACTGCCTGCCGAAGATTATCCGTCTTACACGAATTTTTTTCACTTAGCGAAAGTTCTAATACTGGTTCATTAAGGACATTGCTTAACTGGTCTTTAAATATCGATTTTTCGATAGGCTGACTAGAAGCCACTGGTTTTTAAAAAAAATGTTCTCGTATGAGTTACAGCTTTGTGCAGATTCCTGCTGTCTGGCGAACCTTTGTGTGGCGTTGAGAAAAGTGTGAAGCAGCTAAATTCTTATATCATTTTCATGTTTTATCCTTACCTCGAGTGACGCACAAAACCAACACGACTTCCTATCTGACGTTCGCTAAATAGTGAGAAATAGTTCAGATTAGAATACTTAATGCTTAATAAAAAGTGCACTCTACCCCACTTTCTTTGTTAAAAGTTTCCCCTACACGAGCAAAGCTGGGGAACCCTCTTTATTCTCACTTGCTAGATAAATGGCGTCCTCATTTCACCTTCCCTCCTCCCCCCTATTTTTTTCAGAGTTCACTGATGTACATTTTAAGGACTCTTTGAGTGTGGACTGCTAAAAGTTAGATTTTCTTTAGATGTTTCATTAAGCACGACATGACAAAAGACAAAAACTGCTCATCTGAAGAGAGGAGAACGAAAAATAAATGCGAAGATGAAAGTCTGGCTAAAATATGTTTTAAATCAGAACTATGCCCTAGGGCTTATGAAAACGAAAGTTATTCGTATTGGTAAGAACTCATGTAGCTATCTGCAAAATAGGAACAAATGAACAGCAAACAATAAGTACTTAAAAGTCCTTATTCAAACCCATTGTTAATCAAAGCACTATTTCCCACATGTCTCTACAGGAAATCGTTTAATGCGTTTTTCGCCACACCTAGGAAACTGCCATTTTGGGGGCGGAACGTTTAAAAAAAAAACACGAACAGTGAGCCCGTAACATGCAAAAAAAAAAAGCGTTCGCGTCGTTAATCAAAGCTCGCCCCGTTAAACCGGCATTTTGTCGCTGCGGTCTGTCTTTGACTAGGGCTGTCATTAATTGAGATACCACTGTATCTGTTAGGCCTCGCTGGTCATTTAATCCTTCTTGACGCAAAGACGTCTGTCTGTCCGTGTGCCTGTCATTTTGTCTGCCTGCCTGCCTGCCTGCTTGCCTACATGTTTGTTTGACTGCATTTCGGGCTGCCTTGTATGTATGAGAGACATTCGCATCCTGACTGGCATTTTAAAGACCTCGCACATGTTGCAGGTCGTGCTTAGAACAATATGCTTGTGACTGTCTATCGGACTATCTATCGGTCTAGTGGCAATGGTAGATCAGTTCCTCTCCCTGCAGCCTGTATAGACAAACGCAGTATGTATGTATAACGCTGATCAGCATTTTCGCGGTTCGTCACGCAAAATGAGGTCACCGCTGTATGCTGGGTAGGCGTGGAGCGAGTTCTGTCACCCACACTCATTGATTAAAACACGATGCTAATGTGCGATCCAGTCTGTCTCCGCCTGCGAAAACGGTCACCTTCATTTCCTCTGTCTGGATAGTCCAAGCAAAGAGGCTTGATTAAACGCTCCAATCCGCCCCCGGTGACACCCGAGGAGGAAAAGGAGGAGAGGAGGGGGTGGCTGAGATTTTTACAAATTCGCCGTACAAGGGTGGCGAGCAGACCTGACTTTAATGCTGAGACATGACAGCCCACGCTTTTTTCCACGCCATGTACAGAATGGGAGACTGGATTTCCAGCTGGGGGTGTGCGTGCATGCACGCACCATCGCCCACCGCTATACCCGCATTCGCATACACAGCTCTTTCTCGTTCGTTCGCACACACACGCACACCCCCCCACACACACACACACACGTGTGCAGGCGTAGACAGACACGCGTGCTTTACAAATTAACTTCTATGGAGATATTTACAGGATTTCACAAGCTCGTGCATACATACATACATACATAGATACATTCCTACATACATACATACGCACAACTGCACGCACGGACGCGCGTTCGATAATCTTTCTCTTCGGTCACTGGCATGCAGCGTTCAGGTGTTTTAACTCTTCACGTTCTTCAAATCGTCGTAGTGAATAACAACAGGTTCTACAAACACGTGCCTATGTATAGCTTTCAATTAAAAAAAAAACCCATAAATAAGATTCATCATTAGTCAGAATTAGAACACTGTTGAAAACATTACTGAACAGAGTGTGGTAATCATATAATTTATTTTGTTTTGAAGCACTGCTTCAATGTAGATAAAAATGTAATGTAAAATGACATCAATGCAATATGTATGGGGCGCAGTGCTTCAAAATTAGATACATTTTATGATCACCACACTGTGTTCAGTAATGTTTTTACCAGTGTTCTAATTCTGACTAATGATGACTTAGCTGAATAAGAAAACTCAAAGATAATAACAAATGTGATTGTGTTAACATCATATTGACGCCAACATGGAGTCAGGTAAGAGAAATGTTTTTAAAAATGATTTTTTCTAGTTTTGAAAATCCAGCATCCATCGACTGGAGCCAAAGTTTCCCCATGTCACGGGTGTATACTAACGATCTGTCACGGGTGTATACTAACGATCTGTCACGGGTGTATACTAACGATCTGTCACGGGTGTATACTAACGATCTGCATACCAATATTATCGCAGATGACATTCTCTTCTGGATCTGTTGTTTCTTCTTTTTAAAAAAACTCACATACTTTGTAATATACAACAGGTTATTAGAACACAAGAATTCTACTATGAGGCGCAATACTATAAAGAAAGTTTTACCGACCACTCAAAAGCTTTCATACAACTCAAGTTTTTTTTTAAAACGATCACCCTTCGTGAGCAGTGTGCGAGAAATATACAATCCATTTGCCGATGAGGATGCAACAAGAAACGCGAAGCTTGCTGGGAAATATTAATTTCTTAGTAGGCGACAACGTATCGGTGAATTTTGTTTTTTCATTATGCATATGCCATGCTGGGAGCTACGTTTGCTAATGCCATCCCCCATTTTTTCGATTTCTTTTTTTATTCTTCTTTTTTTTAATTCCTTTTTTTTTTTTGCATCTCAGGGAAAAGTCACAGAAAATTCATTTGCACGATCCCAGAAATCCCAATCTTTACAATGAACGGGCCGAAGCACAGTAGTATGACATTCTTGCCACCAATTCAGAGGGTCAGGATCAGATCCTGTTTCGAACACAAGGAGTTTGTTTTTTTTTTACTATAAGGGATTTTCAGGTGCTACGGTTTCCTCCCATTTTTCTCATTTACTGATCCTACCTTCTCTGTTGGAGAGCACTCGCTGCTGATTGACTAAACAAATACAAGCAAACACCCCCGCCCCCCACAAACATCAATATTTACGCGCACGCGAAGCTGTAGACACAATGGTGGTGGTGAACTAGAGTTAACTGCACAGTCTGCTTCCAGAAGTAGTGGCCAGCCTGCGAATTTTTTTCCCACGCGAGTGCCAGGCCTGCATTGACAGACCGCCTTTCATCCCGCTTAGCGCAAAGACATGCACAGGCCTGAACTTATACAGGAAAACAGACCTCAAACGAAAACCTAACCCTATGCTAGTCCCACCTACCTCAAAAAAGTCGTAAATTACTAAGCATTTCGAACCTGCGCCATAGCCGTGGCAGCCAGTGTCTTCACCACTCAGCTTTCCATCACCACGGATTTGCCCCGTCACTATAACCATAAGATGTGACGCTGTGTAGGCGTCACGGATTGACAAATTCATCTGTTGTTGTAGTTAGCAACCGAGATGCGCATGCGCAGCGTCTTAGTAGTCTGCGCATGCGCGCCTGGAACGTCTGGAAATTGCGTGGGGAAAATAATTTCGAGGCCAGTCTCTCTAGCTCACTGTAGTCGTGTCCACTGTGTGTAATAGGTCTCTCTGTGTCTCACTCTCTCTCTCTCACTCACTCACAGGCACGCACGACGCACGCACACACACACACACCACCTCCTGCTTTTCGAGAAATATGGCTTTAAAACAGTTCACACTACGGCCCAGAGGTAATGGCAGTAACGTGAGGTACACGACCTTTCTATGTGCGTCAACGTACATTCTGGCGCTATGGCATCAGCTCGCGATGACTCGGGTTTTCCTGTAGTTCCATACGAGTAAGTCTCAAATATTCTTTTACCAAGTTAGACGGTTAAGTTCCGGCCATGCCACGGGTCGCGTGACAAGGACAGCAGACGTAGAAGTTGATTGCATCTGATGCGGTCGTCCGTCACATGGGACAAATCAAAACGCCATTTGTTTCTGTCATGAAGCCGACGCACAGAGACAAGTTCCACATCAGCGCTAGCTGGAGCGAGTCCGCGCCAGTCGTGCTGCGTCGGATTAACAAATGACCCGCGCATGCACCCTACAGCAGAACTTGATTTCCGGTTTCTGGACAAACAGAATCTTTCGCTTCTGCGCATGCGCCGTTCAATCCTATGTCCAACGCCTATAACAGCAGTAGTGTTTATCCCTTCATGCTAAAGAGAGCGTCATTCATCCACCTAAATCTGTCGCTAATTTAATCTTGCTTGTACAGAAATAAGCACAAACAATTGATGACAACCAATGTTTGTATCATTAACGTTTTTTACGCGCTGGCATTTCAGAACTATCTTTCATATTATATTTAAGTCTGAAAAAAATTATGATGGATGGCCATCCGGACTGTATGATCTTTATATTTATTTTTGTGTCTAAAATAAGACGTACAAAGGTAAGGAGGATCTATAATGTGCAACGCATGTAAAATTAGATGGTGGAAAAAGTTCGGGATCAGCAAACAAACAACCCCGTTTCGAGAAGAATAAAAAGAGCAAAGTAAAACGTGTAATGGAGTGAAGGGGTCAGGCGAGTATTTTGTGTTCGTTTTTGTTTTATTTATTATCTTTTTTACTATTCTCCCTTGTAGCCAAGTCATACAATTTCGAAAATCTATAGATTTCCTCGGTCTGTGTACTGACAGAAACAACAACAGAAAATAGCTAAAAATCCTTCCTTTCAAAAAAGCAGGAAAGCAAAAGATAAAAACAAACTTTTCAAGAGGAGGAGTGAAACTGCGCCATATAAAGGACGGCAAATTGTCTTCTTAGAAGCTGGTATAGTGCCACGTCTTTCCGTTGTAAGCTGTCAGGATAAGGAGACCTTTTATAGAAATTTTTTAAAAGTCTTTTCACTCAGTCTCTTTAAAATAATGCAAAACAAAATAAAAATGACAAAAAGATGTGCTTTCCAGAAGCTCTACACTGTTTCGGTAGGACAGGGGAAATTTAAAATCTATCCCTGACAACGGCATGAAAACTTTTGGAAGAACGTCTGGCTTGAAATCCATCATTCACTTGTCGGCTTTGAACAAGCCGCGACAAAGTTGTAAGTTCTCATTCACGTGTTCGGTTGAACCAAGACGATTAGAAACGTGGTTACTATGACAACAGCAATAACGTGTTGTCGTGCCAAGTCCGCATGTAGACTGGGTTGTTTGCTTTCTGCGTTTTGTCTTCAAACACAGATCCGAGGTACACCTCTTTGACTCCACTACAAATGAAAGAAAAGAAAACGACTTTCGTGAAAACTTTCTGGATCCCCGACTGCACTGGGCAGGGTAGTGCAACGTCCCCGCGCGCTGAATTGTTTTCCCAACTTGATTAAGGGGGCATAAGACTTCGAGCCAATGGGAACGCTTGGGACATACTCATACGTCCTTAATGATAGCTAAAACGACGGTTTGTGGCTTCTGACAGCTAGACTGAGCACGGACTGCCTGTGTAGTGTATAGCTGAATGGTAAAAGCGTAGGTTTAGCGGTTGAGTTCCCTGCTCTCCTACCAAAATGCGTGGTTTCTGGTTGGCTGAATCATTTGTGACGTAAGAGGTATTTCCCAAGCATTTCAATTTGCTTGGAATACATGTCCACTAATCTATTTGGGATGTGGGGAATACGCCCTCCTTATAGGAAAACAATTGGCGCCTTGTAACACGCACTGTTGCGAGAATGACCACCTTTGATGTCCAGGCAGCTGCCAAGCACAAGGATGGGTAGCCAGCAGGGAACACGCTCATCTCTGAGGAATCAAATATTGTCTTGGATTACCAAATCGTGAAGGTGCACACACATAACTTTGCTGCAAGCAGAGGCTCATACTTTACCTTAAGATCCAATGCTGTTTGCAGAAAACAGGCCTTTTTTGGAGAAAGATGGTATGTGATTCGCTGATTTTAAAATCTGCACAGGCGCGCGCGCGCGCACGCATCCACATATATACAGAGAGAGAGAGAGAGAGAGAGAGAGAGAGAGAGAGAGAGATTAAAACATGTAAGTATCTGAACACTATTCAACAAAGAACGCGGAGACATATTTATAAGGGAATATACTTTCTTCTTCTAGGTTATAAACAAAAGGATGGATGAAATGTTTGTAGGTTGCCCATTGCCTTGATGCTCGATGGAGATGCCTTTTACCCCACATCTTTCATTTAACACCTCTGTGGACCTGACACGGCCTCTGCAGTCGGCTAGCCCATTGAAGCCACAGTTGGACTTTAAATATCTTAAACACTAATTACATGTAAAAAGTAGTGTTAAAGCAGGTACAAAATATGTGCTGCGTATGTAAATAATATGTAAGATGTGTGCTGCGTGTGTTCTAAGTGTTCTCAGCATGACCCTACTTGACTGAACACTTGTTGCTGGCACACATTTCGAACATTACCAGAACACTATTTGTAACTTTTCAGGCCATTTGAACACGTTCAGGAACACAGACCAGAATACTTTTTACATCAAAACGTTCTAGAGCAATGTTAAATGCGTTCTGTTTCGGTATCAAAATACGTGTTTTACTTGAACACTTTCTGTTTACAGTGTATCTATTTAGAGTAGATAAGACGGGGTTCTGAACTTTTCATTAGCCTCATGGACTAGTAACTTTTCAAATTTACTAACCTACTGAAATATTCAGCTGGCCCAGGTTGTTTTCTCCTTTTTAAAGGCCACAGGAGTCGGGGAAAAAAAATTAAAAGACTGACTGGCCAACAGTTTATACTACTTTTTAATAGCCCGGCCAGATTTGTCGTGGCCTGGGATCATGGGACCACCCTTTCGCCAGCCCTGATCTCGTGGACATCGGGAATACCGGCAAGGTCACGTGACAAAGACGAGAAGATCCTCGCGAAAGCCAGCGTCTGACGGCAAATCCAATGGCTTAGAACCGAGTGGACACCAGTGGTCAAGAGGACAGATGCTGCGGTTTTGTGCGTCACATCTGATGATTTCAACTCCGCGACCTTTTACTGAGGTCTTGGACTGGTGTAGTGAAGGAGCTCGCTGCTTAGGTCCTTCAAAGACTAACGAACCACGTTCGTAAACACGTTTCGTACTCCTTTTTGGTCCCCCTAGCTTTTGTCTTCTTAACTGTTGTCGCCCCTTCCTCAATATAAATTAGCGTGGGCCGGAAGTAGTGTGGCTGTGAGGACATGGACTTTTAAAAATCCACAAACAAAAATTGTGTGAACGTGACGCACGCACAGATGCTTTGAAATAGGCGGCTGAGGAAACCGAGGAGAAAATAAATGAACAGAAGGAAAGAATTAAATAGTATGAACAATACACTAAAGAAGGGAAATCGCTCAGTTAGTAAATAAATACACTGTCTTCTTAAGGGATTATCTAATGTATAAACCCAAATGTGTGTGCGTGTATGGGTGGGCGGTATGTGGGCTTGTTTGTTTGTTATACAAATCCGCAGGCTCGAACCGTTCCACACCAACTTCGGCATGCGGGTTCCTTTCTACCCGCAGATGGTCAAAGGCCATACTTCCGCCCTGGTACTAGACCGAAACAAAAATGAAATAATAAATATGACGACGCCCTTTAACAAGTCATGTGCACAGCAGCTTGCAAGGGAGATCATCACACAGTTTGTTCTCTTTCGTAAGAAAGAGTACTTTCCCTTGCCTCGCTTGACAACGGGGAGACGGCATGGAAGGCTAGGGGTTAAGGAAGGGGTAAGGGTTATGGGTGGAAGGTTAGTAAATGGGTAGGGATGGGGTTTACAGAAGGGTTAGGAGTGGGTGGCGAGCGATGAAAAACCCGGCAGCGCTGGACGCCTGGCTCCTACTCTATAAACAGCTTTTCAAGTCTTCAAAAGACTGTGGGTGGTTACGTATGAGTGGGTGTTTATATCTGCGTGTAAACATGCGTGCATTTGTGCATGCGTGCGTGCTTGCCTCCGCACATATGAAGTTATTGTTCTGCCGATGATATTTAAATGAAGAATTTAGTGAAAGACAGAGCTGCTTTCCACTACATATTTTAATATTTCAATCTTAACTTTTTGTTTGCTCGAAAATTTGAGAGTCGCTGCGCGTCAGCCAAACGCTGACCCCTTGAACGACAGCCCGGGAAAGGAAACGAGGGGGTGGGGGGGAGAGGTAGGGTGATCGTCATGGCCTTTAGTACCTCCTCTGTCAGGGTTCACTGTCTGATTTAATGAATCAAACCTCTCGGCGACTTTAGTTGTATCAAGATCAACACCCCTCCTAAAGTCTTGCAGACTTGTTACGCCCAAATATTGACTCTTGTGCTATCTGTCGTCTAGGACCCGTCTGTGATCGAGTTATGTCCCCGTGGGCCTGCATACAGGCATAAGATGTTTCTTTTAAGGGGATGTAACCTGAAGATAGAAGCCTCTGGCACGATTTGTCGGAAATGTCTGTCAGAACTCAGATACTATTAGCTTGGCCGACTGTGATGGTCTTAATTTTATGCTAAGGGTGGAAGCATACAAATTATTTCTTCACGGTGTCACATTACAGGAGAGATTATGTTCAGTTGCAAAAGTTACTTTTACAGACATGAAAGTCGTGTTTTCCCCAAAAGCTAATTACCAGGACGCATGTATTTCCGACTCAAGAAAACATTAGCATTTTTTTTGTAAAAAAATGCAACAGTCACATTCTCACAGAAAGCAAAGCCTATGCATATAAGAATGAGGCTTTCGTGAGAAGGGATCAGACAACACTGTTATGATTTTTCCGGCGTCTAGTTACCTACCCAATCAGGAGGTAGAGCAAATTGTTACGGCCGACCCAATTGGCTCGACAAAACAGCCAGGAGAGACCGCGCGGTGGAGCGGGGAAGGTAGCCGGCTGAGAGCGAGGGGAACCCGCACCCCGTCCCTCGGTTGACCCGTCACCCTGAGAGGGGGTCGGCTGCGAGGTGGGGGCGAATAACACTCCGGGATACAGCCTAACACCTAGAACGGGTAGAAAGCCCATTCGCGTTTTTCTGGCAAATCCGCGCTCAGGGCTATATAGGCGCCCGACCGCAAATGTTAAGGGCCGATTGCCGAGTGCCGATTGCCGTATGCCGATTGTCGTATGCTGAAGGACGAAGGTATTACAGACGAGTATAGGCATTATCCTCGACGCGGACTGAGAACCAGCAGTGCTTCTGCAACAGGGGTGACTCTTACCAGTCAGGAAGGGAACTTGGGCATTTTGGACCGGTGTTGTGATTGTGGAGCTGAGAGACGTGGCGTCTGCGGTATTCCTATCCAGCATCATG
>SMGT01001670.1:362067-385042 GCA_004794575.1 Lanistes nyassanus | reverse complement strand
TCTGATTTAATGAATCAAACCTCTCGGCGACTTTAGTTGTATCAAGATCAACACCCCTCCTAAAGTCTTGCAGACTTGTTATGCCCAGCGCTATCTTTAGCCTTCAAATATTGACTCTTGTGCTATCTGCCGTCTAGGACCCGTCTGTGATCGAGTTATGTCCCTGTGGGCCTGCATACAGGCATAAGATGTTTCTTTTAAGGGGATGTAACCTGAAGACAGAAGCCTCTGGCACGATTTGCCGGAACTGTCCGTCAGAACTCAGATACTATTAGCTTGGCCGACTGTGATGGTCTTAATTTTATGCTAAGGGTGGAAGCATACAAATGATTTCTTCACGGTGTCACATTACAGAAGAGATTATGTTCAGTTGCAAAAGTTACTTTTACAGACATGAAAGTCGTGTTTTCCCCAAAAGCTAATTACCAGGACGCATGTATTTCCGACTCAAGAAAACAGCATTTTTTTGTAAAAAATGCAACAGTCACATTCTCACAGAAAGCAAAGCCTATGCATATAAGAATGAGGCTTTCGTGAGAAGGGATCAGACAACACTACGTGGACAATACTTGTAACAATCTGTACAAACAATAACAGTCTGCACAATGGCATCGGTTATCCCTATGGGAAAATGAATCAAATGGCTAATGCGCGAGACACACTTTGCACTGCTTTTTAATACATAAAAAGGGCGAATTTGCCACATCGTGTTGTGGCTGCTAATACGGGTCTTTAAAAAGATCTCAGATATAAAATAGCATAAATATGCAACAAAACTGCTGTCACAAAGAAAAAGTGTCAATAATGCACATATTTTCTTCAGGCAATAGCGACAAACCAGCTTTTAGTGTGTGGGTGGGTGGGGGGAATATGCGTGCTTGCGTGCGTGTGTGTGTGTCCTGTACATGTCTTGGGTGCTTGTGTGTGCTCGGTTGTTTGGTTTTGTCGGAAGCGTTTCGACTTAAAAACATCATTCAATCACTCCGTGATTTTGATTCGATTTCAGTTTCAGCTAAAGAGAGACTACCCCACCTAAATAGTGGGCATGATTGACATACCAGCCTGACAAGGAGACAACAAAACCGCTGCAGCATCAAAAGAAGCACATGTAAGATGATCTGGGCAGACTAAGATGCACCCAGGGTCAGGGGAACAAAAATACCCTATAGACAAAGAATTGAAGGTTATGTTCACAAAAAAAATCATCACCACAAGACCCCAGTAGCGCGAGAAAAGAGCTACCCAAAATTTGTTTTTTTCCCAAAGAGGGAAGATGAAGAGGAAAACGAAAAGTCATAGGGCAGTGATGACTGTAGCACGAACAGTCGCAAGTGCAAACACATTGTCACAGAGATTACGACAGTGGCCGTGCCATCTGTCCTATCGTTCTTGAAATCGTGCATTATCTGTAATAATCTCTTGCGGTATAAAATCCGCCAAATCAAGGAGCTCGTCCAAGGATTAAAAAGTCCTTTCACCTCAGGGCTATTTATGTGAAGCTGCAAAAACTCCCAACTATACGCAACTTTCGCATCGTGTTTTAAGGACGGGGAATAGCTGAAAAGCGTTTACAGGGGCGTACTGCGGAGCAGCTAAGCTGAGCGAACGTCCTTGCTGCACTTTTGACTTGAGGCAAAGGAGGAAAGAGTGTTACCCCCCAAATTGTATCATTATCATTTTGCTTACAAGTTACTGTCTCGCACTGGCTCGGCCTGGCTTTTCCCTGTAATGCTTGGAGGCCCTTTACATCCATCTGTTCAGTAGTAAGAGAAATGTCACCAAGAAAAAACCGATAGTAAGAAAAAAAATTGAAGATTATGTTCACAAGAAATCGTCATCATAAGACTCCACTAGCGCGAGTCATCTTTACAGATCTCTGGTTGGTACAGGTATAAAAGACAACAGAGACAATAGGAGGCCAACTAGGAAATATGACAACAGCATTTGTTACTGCTGAGTAGATATTAAAATAATGGCGACAGATGACTGGCAGAAAAGGATTTATTTAACAGCTCTCGAGAAAACTCCACTGTTTTGTTGTGTTTACATTGTTGCAAAGTACATGGGTACACATATTTAAAAGCGGCCGTGTAGAATCGACACACAAAATAAATCGGGTTTTTTCCCCCACACTCGGTGGATCTGCTAGCACACAGACTTTCGGTGTCTGCAGTGGATTGTTTTAGCAATTCTGCTTGTTCCAGCTTTAACTGTTTGCCATTTCTGACAGCGAATCCCAAACTTTTGAGAATGGGGCTCTAACTCACCTTTTGCAGTCAGTCCCTGAGTTATATTTTCAGGATGAAGAGGTTTCAAATATTCCTTAAGTACAGTCTGAGCACATCGAAAATGGCTACTGACCCCACACTGACCGCGATCTAAGAATAAAAGGAAATTCGGTCTTTCAACGTAGAGGTGAGCAAGAATTTATTTGGTCAGCAGGAGGCTCTAAATATAGTGCAGACCTCATAGAGGAGGGTGAGAGGGGGTCTATAAAAAATGCACGAAGAGCAGACGGCCCACATCAGGAATATGGGGCAAATTTCGTAGCAGAAGTTGAAGAAAATACAGCAGTTAATCCAACTACGAGTAAATAAATCGAACGTCCATAAAAAGGGAGGGTACCTAGCCCTGTGTGCGCGTGCGTCATTTCCGACCCAGTTTCAAGGCTTTCTGTTGGAGAGTGTTCACGCGTAAAGCAGCCGCTGTCTGGCAGAGCCAAGACGCACTTCTCTTCCTGCGTCCGGACTTCATTATGAGCAGATAAGGACTCTTCTTTCCGGCCTGTGACTGTCCCATGATAATGGCAGTCAGTCCCCTTGCGGATTGGCGGCAGAACCAGGCTACCGCATGTGCCTTCCATAATTCCGGAGCAGCATTCATGATCATTAGTCCGGACCGGTTGCAAAATCTTGGCGCCTGTCGGACTCATCGAAATCGCTTGAACTTTCTTCCAGTTCAAACCCGAGACCCTGACTTAAAAAAGGAATTAAAAGCTGCCCACCTGGTATATAAGCGAAGTGATATGATTATATCTGTAACAGGGTTTTTTGAAATAGTTTGTTCCTGGGATGGTGCTTCCCTTTTGCAGTTCCTCCCGTCAGTCCATTCATTCTTCTATTTATTTTGTCAGCCCTTCGACCTTCTACTCCAGCATAAACGTTGAAAATTATTGTAGCTGTTAATAGATTCTGGGTGTTTTGTTTATATTTACGTTTCTACATGAAAGTTTGAACTAACCCTTGTATAATTCCAGTGCCAAGCGGTTACATTTTTAAATCATTGCATGATAGTCATTGCTTAGAACATTGTCAGAATTTAAACCGAAGATTCTGTTTAAAGACATTTTATTTACCTATACTTATTGCTTACTATATTTATTTTTGATTTCAGTATTTATTAAAAGCTCCTTTTTATAGCGTTCCTTCCCTTTCATCGTCATGCAATTTGTCTCTTGCTTCTGGCATGGTCTTCTTCCTTTTCACGTCATTTTTCCCTTTCTTCATGTCTGCTAATTCATCAACACTTTTCATTCTCTTTTCCGTCTGTGTGTTGCGTGGTGCTGTACCTGTCTGTGTGTTATATTGTTGGTGTCCTGAAGAAGGGTTACTGCCCTAAAACGTTGCCCTTTTGTGTATTTGTTGTTTGAGAGCCTAGGTTACTGTCATTATTTTTACTTGTTTTTTTCACTCTGCGGTCACTTTTTTTTATCTCAACATTCAGCTGTTTTAACTAAAGAAATTTTTTTCCCAATCGACATAGAAACAGACGTGAGGATTTAAAGTTATGCTTTGATGCTATTGTTTGTATTTTTTGCTATCTCCCCAACACCACCACCACCAGGTTCTTTTTTGTTTTTTGTTAGGTTGTGTGTGTGTTTGCTTTATGTTGATTTCGGATCCTTATATCCTTTCCTTTATGCCTTTTTCTCTAAAGCTTTTCTGTTCTCAACTTCAAGAGTAATAAACAAAAATTCAGATAAGGGACTGTGATGCTTTTTTAATTTAAATCCTCAAAAAATCATTATTAAAATTCTCTTCAAGATCGAGATCGCGAGGTAGGTTAATTAATTAGAACAAGACCTTTTTCCCCTTTCAGAACAAATCTTACGCCACAGGATCGTTTTAACCCAGAGGGAAAAAAAATAACAGCTATGCCTCAAAAGATGACAGTGTCGTATTAATCTTGTATTATTTGTGTTAAACCGATACAACAAGGCTTTGCGTGGATTTGATGACGCACAATCCAAAAACATCCCCCCCCTACTGAAGCTTCAGTCTGTGGCCCGAATGAGGGAACTGGGAAAGAAAAAAAAAACAAAACAAATCCAGGGGGAATCTGATTAATTTAATAAATTTTTTTCGCCGTTTTCCATAAATTACTGCGCCTCTAGAAAAAAACCACCAGACAAATCACTCCAATCCATTTTGCCTTGGTCATACAGTCTCCGTGCAAATCCAGCTTGAGGCTGCGGTACGTACCGGAATATCGTTTAAGTGCCATAATGGTACGGGGTTTCGTACTGGTATACACTGCAAGGGACATACATAATCAGGCTAACAGCAGTAACAAATCGTTATCAATTAAAATACAGCTAATGCTTCGACACAGTGATTACAAATATACTAGAGGTTATACCCAACAGCAAATCCAGTTACAATTCAAATGAATGTTAATGCATTTGTAAGCATAACATTAGCGGGAAGGCGGCAGTTTGACAAGTCAAAGATATGTAGGGGACACATCTTTGGACAAGAGTTGCGCTCAGCACGTTCGACCTAGATCAGAACATCAAACTTTTCATTAAAAACTACGGTGATATGAAGCAGTCCGAAAATTCCCTGACAACATAATAAAGGTTGTTTTTAGGTGAAGCTGGTCCTCAAAGAGCCTTGTTATAAGGGTGAACAGTTATGGTATGTTTACTTCTTTAAGCAGCAAAGTAAAGAACGACTGGAGACCTGTAACTTGATGCACTTACCGTTGCTGCAAACTGATGTATAATGTCCAGTAAGTTCTGAGAACAAAAACTATTAAATGAAATCATATCAAAACTCAGTCATTAACAGAAATTAAAGATCAGACTAGTGCGTGTATGAGTGAGCTAGAGGTCAGAGTAAGTGAGAGAGAGAGAGAGAGTCAGGTCGTCAGAAGCCGAGAGTTCAAAGTCGTGACAATATTTGTTTCCGTTCACGGTTACGAATATAGTTTAAAACAAGCTGCAGAAATTAGCACAAAATAGCTCCTTAAATTAATTTTTAGGGCTTCGTCAAAGATGCAAACATCATGTTCCTATTTTATTTCCAGATCTGCAGAATGCAATCTCATGGAAACCAAAAATAGCTATCACGTGCAGGGACGAATGCGAAATTGTTTGTACGACTATCCTAATTGAAAGGAATCTCTTGTACTATAAACAGAACGTTAGATTCAACAAAAGAGTTCAAGTACAAACAAGAAATTTGTCCCAGGAAGGAGTAGGAACTGCATGTAAATTAAGTTCAAATGTATTTTCGAAGATGCTAGGACACAGAATCCATCTTTAGATATTCTCCTCTATCCAGAGGCTGCCCCTTACTTTCCACGTAGTGCTACCCGAGAAATGAAGCAAGCAGAAGTGGGAGCACGAACAACATCCCGCCAACATAACTGACAGCGATTCGCTTTCATGAGATCAATGTCTCTTGGCGTGCAGAGCGCGGATTCGAAAGCTGGTGCCGCTGTTTGTCGGAATCTAATTATCACATTAAAACGCCATTGAAACCCTGCGTCTTGTCGCTTCCCGCCGTTTCATGTGCGGTACCAAGAAGCAGCAGCGGGAAGCTGTCAGATCACGTGAGCGTGCGGAATTTCGGGATTGCACGAGGCACTGTAAGGGGTGTGAAGGGAGAGGAAAATGACAAAAAGTGTATTTGTGTGAGTGGGGGGGGGGGGGGGGTATTAGTGGATGCGGAGAAAAATGTTATGTAAATTGGTGAGAGAAACAAACAACAACAACGAAAAAGAAACTTAGAGCCTTGCAGGAAATTGAAAAAAAATGTCAGAGAAGTAGGCAGGCATACAAACCACCACGAAGATCAATCAGCTACAGTCCATTCTGCTTATATGCACGCCCTGTCATTTTTTAAAAATTCAAACTGCTTCTATCCATTAGCTTCCTTTTTCTGCAGCTTAAGTTGACGGACTTACATGGCCAATGATCAGCAGACGCGTTACCGTACTCAGAACGAGATTCTATACATGGAACTGACGTGGTTTATAGAGTTTTGCACTATAATTTACTTACAGCTTTTGCCGAAATTCGCCCGGTATCTTCCCTTTCCTCGATTGAAAAACAACCTCTCCTCTCTTTCAATAAGACTTTCAATAAGACTCATGCATATTCACAGTTTCATTATCTTGCTGCAGGATACCCTCGTTAGTCTGCTAGGCTCTGTTCGGGCGTCTGTAGATGCGCGTGTACATGGTGGGATGGGGGCAGATAAGAGGGAGGGAGATGGGGGGAGGGGAACTGGGGAAGGAGAGATAGAGGAGAGAGACAGCTGCACAAGTATGAATGGAGATGGACACGTCTCTCTCTCTCTGACACAGACAGACAGACAGACAGACAGACAGACAGACAGACAGACAGACAGACAGACAGACAGACAGACAGGAAATTATCTACGGAGATGAGAAGAAACGAAGGAAGCAGAAGAAGGAGACAGCGAGAGTTGAGATGTATCCCACTGCGTCTCAATCAAAATTCACGCCGTTTGCTTCTCGTCACTATTGAATCGCTGTTAACGT
Source organism: Lanistes nyassanus (assembly GCA_004794575.1). NCBI lineage: Eukaryota > Metazoa > Mollusca > Gastropoda > Architaenioglossa > Ampullariidae > Lanistes > Lanistes nyassanus. The sequence continues at coordinate 378,253 of SMGT01001670.1, read as the reverse complement.
ATCTCTACGAGTGAATTTAATGGAAAATGAGATCGATTTGAACCAAACAACCAGAAAAATAACATGTCTGGGATGGAGGGAGACGGACCGCCACCTTAGCCACAGGTTTACACATCTGTTTCCCTAAACCCCACGCGGAGTGGCGAAAATCCTCTATTAACGAAGTCAGCTGGACAGCAACACCGCCTTAGTTCTCGTGAAAGCGCAAGCATTTGCTGCAGACGAAAAGACTGCGTTCATGGCAAACTGCCAGAGCAAGACAAGTGAGTCTCTTTGCCATTAAACCACATTACGTGTCTGGGTAACTGTAGCGTGCAGTGAGTGCCTTTGAAAAAGTAAGAATTATTTGTTACTTAATTTAAGATGTCAATTTTTCAATTAGGAAAAACGAGATATGTATGTCATCTACAATTTTACCGAGTTCTCTTGTGTATAAGCTTCGTTATATGGATTTTTGGGGGGGTTCTAAAATGAGTGCTTAAGTCGGTCTTCATGTAACGTAAATGAGAATTACGATTTCTAGGTTTAAAAAACTTTTCTACTAATTAAACGTTCTGTGTATGCAGCCAACTTGGCCTTTTCATGAAATCGCTATGTTCTTTTGTTTTCCTCTCACATTGTTACACATCGCTATAGGGACTGAAAAGCTTAGTACAGTAAAACCTCCCTTATAAGACCTTCCCATATACGACCTCCTCCAGCATACGACCCAAACAATTTTGACGGAGACCATTTACTAAACAAACGACCTCCCATTGACGACTCCCTGCTTAACCTGACCAACGACCGACGAAAGTGGCCGGTTTTGCACAGTATACGACTTTACCTGGTTGATAGGAAAAAGGTTAGCGGACTTCCTTTTGCAAAGATGTTCGCTGAGAAACTCTAAATGTCGACCCAAATCCCATGAGAATCGCAAAATGAATTGTTTTAAATCTAGAAAAGAGATTGAAAGTGCTCCTAACAAAGAAGCAACAAAGAGAAGTCGGCAATAAATATAGCATCCGACATCCATTTACGACTTTACACCTAACAGATTGAAGGAAGTGACGGTTATGTACAACATATGACTTGCGTGTCTTTTCGACATTTCACAGAAGGACAAATAGATTATATAACAGATTTTGTTGTAATTCATTCCTGAAAGTCTTATTTCGTATTCTATGTTTGAGCCTTTGTTTTGGCCGATCCACCAGACAGTCAGTGCCTGAAATGTTTAACCCAATGTAAACTCTGCGAGTTGCGAGGGGGTAGGTAGCGGGTAGAGAGATGCGTCACACTAACGTGTGATCTCAGTAACTGAGATGCGAAAAAACTATTTGGACGTGTAGTTCAGTGGTAAATGAAAAAAAAACTTCAAACACATGTTGCAGTTGGCAGCCATGATAACATACATGCAGATGTGTTTATTTCTCACCCCATCCATCACCGTGCATGTACCTACATGTTGTACTAACGGTTCAGTGCAACTAGTCCTCCCTTATAAGACCCCTCCATTATAAGACCTGATTTGGGCTGGGTTTTTTCAAAGTCATATATTGGAGGTTTTACTGTATCAAGAAAGTACACGCGGTAGCTAAAATCTGTTGCCCTCTTCTTTCATTTTCCGTTACAAGTTTTCTTTAGGTTTGTTGACTAGTTGAGAAAACGTCAGTCACTTTATTTTTCTTACAGTCACAGGTAATTGTAATGGAATGGCAGGTATTGATTTTGATATCAGTGTTGTTTTTGATTTTTTTTCCAATTACACGAAATCAGAGAACAGCATAAGGTTATAAGATGACGTCCATGAAGAAGAGATCGCTAATTAAAACAGTAATCAATTCAAAAACACCTAGGGTTCGTGCTATCTCTTGTACAATTAATTCAAGAGAGAGAGAGAGAGAAGCCAGGCGAAGAAAGAAATTTTAAAAAATCGTCAGTGAATCACTTCCCGGCAGACAACCATCGTTGATTTAACGGGACCGCTTCAGCCTGGTCGATAAAAAGTCGAATTTAATGACGAAGTTCTGTCTGATTTGCGCACCTGCAGGCTGACCTTTAGCAGCCAGAAAATTTGCGGTAGAACACAGCCCTACTGCGATCACGTGCGGTGGCTAAAAACAAACTCATTATACTAAGATTACTCACCCCCACTGTTCGGTGCTTTCACGAACGGAGCCTCATTCACTCCTAATTTGGTACAGGTCAAGCAAAGCCTGAACCTTTCTCGGTTCTTTTCTGAGCGCCTCACCTTTTTTAGAACCCCGTGCTTGGCTCTGCGCATTCGTTTTGCAACAATGCTTCTTTAAAAAAAAAAAGAGTTTTAACCCGCGTATAGGATCGAAGACTACCCCTCCCCATGAGAACTTGTTCACTGGCCGACCAGTTCCTCTATATTTCTTTAAGTGCGCGATAAAGTTTGGTACCAAAATGTTCCTAGCGTTAATACACTTACTGATTTTTTTTTCTAAAAACTGCATTGACCTGGTTTTGAAATCGTTCACCGCTAAATGCAAGTTTGAACTCCATACGGCTGTGCAGAGGTGATTGTACATCTGTTTATCTCTGCGCAGAAGTTTACTCCTGAAGGATTTGCGAAACCCGTGCAAGACAGCCTCCCCAATGTTCCCTGGTTACTAAGTCCCTGCTTCTCACTGTATCGTGGGAAGATTGAAAAACCATGGAGGAGGGGGATCCAATGGAGTAGAAATAACACGAATCGTTTGGTTAATGTCCTTTTACGCGGCGAGAAAAGGTCCGCACTGAATAATCTTGCCGCATCGACTCCATGGAGGGCGCAAGATGGGTTGAGGGAATTTGGTGGCGGCCACCCCACTGCCGAGAAAGATGGGGAAAATAGCCATGACAGAATAGAATCAAATTCGCCCCAGGCTTTGCTTGGGGCGCTGAAAGATTACAGCTCACAGGACCTCGATCCACTCGAGCGGCCGGGGGTGGGGGTGGGGAGTAAGCAGGGAGGAAGAAAATGCGTCTGGCTTGCTTGTATGCGGTCAGCTGTGCAGTGTCCCTATGGCTCCGGGTTGGTTTGCACGATCATTCTTATCTGCTGTTCGTTCGCAAAGGTGTACGTAAAACACACAGAGCGAATGTTCCTTAAGACTGCTCTTATGACATGAAGCGCCGGTACGAACGCTCATGCAAGCCAGTCCAGGTTTCTGTCTTTGTGTTAGGAATACCCGAAGGAGTCCCGAGATCGCAAAAAGTGTGGTGGTGGTGTGGACTACCGGGTTGATTAAAATGTGGGCGTAGGCCAGATTTGGCATGACAGCAGAAACTAGAATTGTCTGACGAAATACATTCTTTAGTTCTTTCCTCCTTCTCCTGTTTTCATGGTGGAGTAGAGGTGGAAGGGGTGTTGGGTGGGTGGACTTACCTATAAACAGGAAAATATAATCCCTTAAAAGAGCGGGATGCCCTCGGTACTGCACTGACTCAGCGTAGCCACAAGCTAGTGCATATGCAATCAATCCTGATTAAATGACCTTACCTGGAGTTTCGTTTGGTTAGCATATCAAATCTGATTTTATGTGGTTTGTTGTACTTTTACTTTCAGAATTTTCTTGTGGTGATTGTTTTCAGTCTTCGTGCTGTTAGATCATATTTAAAACACGGAAATAATATGTTTTCTGTTACACAGGTAACCGAAAATAATCTCTAGATCTGTCCACTCCACTTGTTCAAAGCACGTTCAAGCAGAACAGTGCGCGACACTGTCGTGCAAACGAGAAACGGGGAGCTTCTGTGCGATTTTTCGTGACTCCGAAACGGACCCCATGCAAATTGTGACGTCAGAGCAGCACTCAAGAAGACAACGGCTAGACGGTGTGGCCATCTTGCTACAGACTTTCTTGACCGGACAAACACGCGTCGGTGTTTGCCGAAAGTGCCACGCATACAGTCTTCAGTCTTCAGACTCGCCATAACAGCCTAACGTGTCAGCGTTCAAGGACAGAATGGAAGAACTACAGAATAGGAAACCAACGCCATGGTGTAAAATGTCGGGTGACTATCGCCCGACGACAGCGACATAGCTTTGCATGGTGGGAAGAAAGATTGAAGACTGGGCTCTCTTGAGATTCAGATTTTCCTTCATTTGTGGCCAAACATCAGTCAGAAATTAAAAATTTTTTTTACTTAACTTCACCAGCACGCTCGAAAAACGGTCTCATTAACTGCGGTAACTGAAAAATAAATATTTTAGATAAAATGAAACATGTGACTGTGTTTTAGATAAGTCTTAAAATTCTTCAATGCGAAGTTATACATATATACATAGCTATAATTACTTTCTAAAAATAAAATTGTTTTTTCTTGTGTTATGACAATCCACTAGCCAAATCTTGGTTCCTTGTGTTACGACAATCCACTAGCCAAATCTTGGTTCCTTGTGCTACGACAATCCACTAGCCAAATCTTGGTTCCTTGTGTTACGACAATCCACTAGCCAAATCTTGGTTTCTTGTGCTACAACAATCCACTAGCCAAATCTTGGTTCCTTGTGTTACGACAATCCACCAGCCAAATCTTTTTTCCTTGTGTTACGACAATCCACTAGCCAAATCTTGGTTCCTTGTGTTACGACAATCCACTAGCCAAATCTTGGTTTCTTGTGCTACAACAATCCACTAGCCAAATCTTGGTTCCTTGTGTTACGACAATCCACTAGCCAAATCTTGGTTTCTTGTGCTACAACAATCCACGTAGCCAAATCTTGGTTCCTTGTGTTACGACAATCCACCAGCCAAATCTTTTTCCTTGTGTTACGACAATCCACTAGCCAAATCTTGGTTTCTTGTGTTACGACAATCCACTAGACAAATCTTGGTTCCTTGTGTTACGACAATCCACTAGCCAAATCTTGGTTCCTTGTGTTACGACAATCCACTAGCCAAATCTTGGCAGAAAGATGTTGGTGATCCTTTCCCACTAATTCCAGACTACAGGGGTTATTGTTAGTGCATTCAGCCTAGAGCTAGTATTTTGCAATAGCCTAATAAAAAAAAGTCTTTGTTTACACGGTCTTTTCATCGCTAACTGTTCAGAAAACACTTCTCGAACGTTTTCATTGTTCTCTTTCGGGCGTTTGCTTCCTTCGGTTTTCGCGCGGCTTACAGAGAGTCTGACCTGGTTCCTTGTCCAGCCTGTTAAGTTAAACACAACACATTATTTTCTTCGCCTACACTGTAGGCGAAATAGGGGCTGCTCCTTTCCGTTAAGGAGATAGGCTGTCTGCACGAGCATGCACGGGCACACCCACACATACAAACACACGCGCACTGCTGAGTCTTCGCTTGACCGGGCAGGGATATCGACCGTTCTTCGTGCGCTCACCGTTTGGTTAGAAAACAGCCAGGAGGAAAGGGTGAGGCAGGGGTTCCGAGCGAAAAACTGCAACAACAACAAATAAAAAAAAAACGATCGAGAGACCTCAAAACTCACTGCCGCGAGCAGCTACCTACGACCAGCTGTTTGCTGGACTTCAAAGCTCTGACCTCCGCCCTGTGAAAAATTTACAATTTGATGTCGTTTGATGAATTGTCTGTGAGTCACTGGGGATGCTGTTTGTGATATGTCATCTTGTAATGCCCAGACATAAACCACTATAGCTCTGTCTACATGCTGAACTACAAAGAATTCGTCTGTGATCATTTACTGATTTAGACTTCGGTAAAAGTATGGCGGCTGCACAATGAAGATGGTCACAGTTTAAGGGTATAATGCATTAACCTTTACTCTTCTTTGGTAAGTTTTGTATACAATTTTACAGAGTTCGCAGGATTGCGACTTTTCGTTAAAAAGGTGAACGAACAAACCACTCGCACGTACCAATGTTGATAACTTTCCGAACTTTGCCAGTGAATATTGACCCGCTGACCAATGTTACCAAACCTTTAAAAGTCCGTTAGTGAAAAGAGGTTACTCTCGTCGAAGACATGATTGGTCGAAAGATTGCAAGACCTTGTTTTTCTCTGCAATCGTTCCCTCGTGCTGGTCTTGACATAAGTGCACGAGAAAAATGTGTGCGTAGAGGTTGGGTGTGGATAGATGTGACGTCTGACCTTTTGTGTAACGTAAACGTCCACGCGAGGCACACGTGCATGGCTCGATATGCTTCTGAATGTTCAGGCGCGTGTCGCCAAACTAAAAACAAGGCATGTTAACGCGCAAACACGCCATGGAATCTCCCATACAGTATGATGCGAGCAGCTCTCGTCAATAAATCAAGCGTGACAGCGAAGCAGCGCTGCAAAACCTACACTTTTGCTCTACTTTGACTGACAGGTTGAGCATTATCTTAACCGACAATTTTAGCAGGCGTTTACCTGACAGGTTAACTGACACAATTATTAGGCTTTTAGTAGTTTTTAACTGACCGGTTTAGTAGGCTTTTAACTGGCAGGTTTAGCAGGCGTCTAACTGGTTTAGGTTTAGGAGGATTTTACTTGACAGGCTTAGCAGGGTTTTTACTCGCAGGTTTAGCAGACTTTCAATTGACAGGTTTCGTGGAAATATAAAACACTCTAGTGACCGGGTTAGTTAAACTTGAAATTTTGAACTGACACTCCAATGTAAGCCACGGCCCAGGACAAGCCACAGCACTTGGTCTGTAATTTCTGTTCAGTTTCACGTCAATGATTCGGGCGACAAAATGCTTTACATTGCTGCATATAAGGAAGTACTGTTTAGACAAAGTTTATGTGCTTCAACTCTGGAATTGCTGCCACAACACTGGCTACAGTCCCACCCAGTCACATGATACTGACACCGGGTCAGCCAGTCCTAGTACTGTTCCCTGTAGTGCCAGGCGTCTGGCAGGGCAGTCTTTGGTATGACGGTTGGTGTGTGAACCAACCACTTCCTGCTTTGGAAGCGGACGCCTTAATAGTCAGACCACCGACGTGGTCGTATGCAGAGGACAGTCTCACAAACACACAACCACAAAAATGTCTAAGCTTTTGCGAGTATTTGAGAGCACTTCCAAATTCTTTTGAAGAATCCTCTTTCCTGGGAAGCAGCCGCTCTTGAAGATTATCACACATCTTCAATTGGAGGACAACGAAAAAGACACAATTTGTTTAGAGACCTCTTTATTAGTAAAGTACGTACTATGATGTGAAAGGAATGTAAGTAGAAAATATCCACTCGATATTTCTGATCGCTTTTGGCGAGATAGCCTTGCTTGTACCATAACTAAGCATTCGATGTTAGTTTTCGATGAAGAAAAAAACCCCATTGCTGGTTACGTCTAACGGTTTCGTTATGCACCGTGCGCGCCACAGCACCATGTAGTACCCTGTGCGCCACACCCTTCTGGGGGAATTTCCAGTCGTCTTTTAGAGCATTTATAGTGCGGCATCGACACGAGACATCCTAGGCCCTCGAGCAAAATTCTGTGTCTATTTTCCTCACAAAGGTCCCAAGCTGATGATTAGCGATGGCTTGGTATGCATTGGCCATGTTTGTACAAGTGCAGCCGAGGGAAACGAATCTTTGGTTAAAAAAATTATCTGTAAATATTAAACTGGCATAAGAAAAGAAAGAGATTGATCGTCCTGGTTCCCATTTGGCCATGTCTGCTTCAGTGTCATTGGATTTCAGACCACGGTTAAGGGGTTGTGTTTATTAAAACAAGCAACCGAGTGAACAAACAAACAAACAACAAATTCATGCACGGAAAATAGCAGGAAGAGTGATCATAGTGCAGAAAAGTTTATGAAAGCATTTAAGATGCCTACTGTTTTTTGTTCAAAGTCTACAACACAAGTCGCTAAAGTAAGGAGCACACTGCTTGACTAATCACGTGGAAGTTGTAGTACAGAACTAATCCAACCAAATGCCTGCACTTCGACGAACGACTTTTCTCCAGAAGTCTTTTCCTCCACGACATTTAACGAAAAAATCCCGTCTATGAAGAATATTCGATCCCAATTTGCTGAAATCAGATTATGTTTTGTTGTAAATATGTCTGTACTGCTTGTTTTTGTTTGACTGATAAGTATGTCAACGTGCATCCCGCTTAAGCCAGGCGTGGCTGGGCTGCATGTGTTTTGCTGGCTCGCTTATTTTGACATTTTCATAAACTTTCAAAGTTTTAATGGATCCTGAAAGAAGAGTGCTGTATTTTTTTATTAAAGTCCAGCACAAACAACTGAGCCCCTCTGGACAATGTTTACTGATCGTTCGCAGACCTTTTCCACACGTAAATACCTGGGGAAGAAAACGCTTGGTGAAACGGTTTTAGGGCCATATGTGTATGAAGGAATGAACTCATGCAGCCCAGCCCACAGTTAAAAGCTAGTAGACTGATAATTACAGTACACCACACTCAGAAGCTCACGCACAGGTTCACACCGGCGCCCGCGTATGTGCGCGTAAGCATGCGTGCGCAGTCACAGATCGAACACGCTGTAGTCACAGGCAGCCATGCAAGCAGCAGGCTGCGAGACCGAAAGGACAGGTGTAAACTATGTGTTATGAACCATGCACACCTTCGGCGATGCTACAGAATAAAGAGTTAATTACAGCCTGCGTATCGTTATACTTAGCACAGGTATCAGTCGTTATGCCATAAGATTTCGTGTGCAAAAATCCAAGAGCTGTCTAAAGAAAAATCATCGATGAGAAGATAAAATAAGAAAGCAGAACAGAAAAGAGCCAAAAGAAGAAATTGCATCGTGACTCGTGCTTTCAAAACCTTCATGCTCTGACAAAAGTAAGACAGCTTATAATATTAAACGGTGTGGTTCAAAGATAGTATTTCACAATAGAAAATCGTGGGTGAATGAAGTTACAGCCTGTAATGCTGCAATGGCAATCGTTTATATCTGACTCTTTCGACAATGTGATTATTGTGGAAAAAACAAACCATGAGCACAGTTTTTGAACTGCGCAAAGTTATCTTAATATCACTTACTGGATGCATAAATTTCAGACCTCTCTGAAGAAATGGTAGGTAAGCTGACCGAAAGACGATCGAAAAAAAAATTGTAACGCGTGCTTCAAACATCCGACAATGATGACGGAGCTTAATTTTCTAGAATACCTTCAAACGGCCTGCTTTAATGGCGTTATTTCGCAACAGTAAAACCTTGGTATAGCCAAGTTAAAGTCTGCGATGCTTTAATGACAATCGTTTTCATCTCGTTCACGCGACAAAACGACGTGTGAATGTTTTGCGAAAAGTGAGCCCAGTTTCTGAGATTATCGACGGCGTTTTAACATTTATAAAGGCAGATGCTAAATATGGACACAAAATACTGATCACTCAGCTTTCTTTGCAAATACGTGGGTGTGAAATCATCCCTAAACGTCTTTCCTGACTGAGCTTCTGTGCGTCCTGTTTGGTGGAATCCGGTCTTTCATACGCTAACGATGTTCGGCGAAGCAAGACGGGTATTCTGTTTCAGTTTAAGAAAGACCTTAGCAGTGGCGGGAAAGTTATTTCAGAGACAGAAATATGTTGGCACGTGCGTCATGTGGGTGAGTTAGCGAGGAGAGGATTTGGAGGCTGGGGTGGAGGTGAAAAGATGTTGAAGCGTGTTTGTAAAATTGTGCGTGCGTGGGTGAGTGGATGTTGTGTTGTGTTGTGCCGGCCCGTATCCTCGTGATGTGTTTGTTTCATGTTATGCTGTGTCTTAATATGTGTATGCGTGTGATATGTGTATGCATGTGATATGTGCAGGCGTGTGATATGAGCATGCATGTGATATGTGCGTGCGTGTGATGAGTATGCGTGTGACATGTGCGCGTGTGATATGTTTTGGTGTGATATATGTATCCCTGTGAAATGTGTATAATGTGTGATATGTGTATGCCTGTGATTGTGTTTGCACGTCAGCGTGCGTTTGTGTGCATGTGTGTGTGTGAAGGAGGGATGGAGGAAAAGGATGACAAGGTAAAAGACAGATTTGTTGGTTACTTGCTTGCTTAACGTGCAGTCGACAACCAGGTGCATATCAGGAAGATTTTGCTTGAGACAACGTGCTGCCACACGCGGGACTGCTGTCGCAACACGGGCCTCAGTCCCACCCAGTCACATTATACTGACACCCGGCCAACCAGTCCTAGTACTAGGGAAAAGTATGACTCGGCTGGGGCGCGAACCACCGAAATCCCGTCTCGGAAGAGAATGCCTAAGGCGGTCTCATGGTTAAAAACGAGCCTTACATTAGATCCACATAGTTTCCCGCATACCGACTGGCCCAACGAATGGCCGAGAGACGGGCCGACAAGAAAGTCTCAGAAGCAAAACAAATCTGAGAGACAGGGAAGACAAGAACGAGAAAGCAAGAGTGTCCAAATGAGTAAGAGGCAGGTTGTGGGTGGACACCTACAGACGACTTTAAGATGACGGCAGCATGTTTGTGGAGCCGGCAGGAAAATGTCAAGCGCATCCTACTTCGTCGTACAAAATGGACAGGGGATTCAACGCTTCCCGTCCATCGCGCAGAAAAACGAACAGTTTCCATCGATACAGTACTTGCAAAGAACTCTCACTCCGTCTCATGTCATCAAAAATCCCACGGAGGGCTTCAGTCTGCCAGCGCAGCGTCAGCGAAGACAGGTCGGTACAGTGAACAACTGCCTTAAGCTTTGAGAACAGGTCTGTCTGGCACGTAAACTTTTGCAGCAGTTGGGTGGAGGGAATGGAATGGGGTAAAGTTGGTGTGTGGGAAGGGGCCTTTGGGTGTGGTGTGCTGGGGGTCAAACAGTTTTAACACTTTTTTTATCTATTATAATGAAGGCCTCGACCACCATACGAACTGAAAAGAGGACGAAGTATTTCAGTCCTAAAACTGAGCCATTCGTCCATATTCTGTATCACTTCTGAGGCGGAAGTTTTTAAAAACTCGCTGCCGTTAACCTTTACACCGAACTTGCAAGCATGTCTCTCTGATGCTAAGAAGACACAAGGCCGTAAACAGCAATAAATCTGGTTTCACAGGCCAGGTGTGGATCAACGCCTGTCTCTGTCTCCGCCCTAATGATAACGTGACAAATGTCCACGGGCTCCATCCAATGGGAAGACAATGTTTTGATGTTCGGGATGTATGCGAGGATGAATGGGACGACAAACTGAGGTCATTGTGGGGTGACAAAATTTTATGGCGCTACGATAGCATATTTTTAAAATGATGAATAAAGTATTCCAAAAGAAACTCTTAGGGCACCAGCGGACATTGATTGCATGGCGGGTGATTATGAATGTTCAATGGCTGATTAGACATTTGTTCGAGGCGTTCTACAAGAAATCTTCATTCTCTTAAGGGAGAAGGTATAAACAGTGACCTCGAATTCAAACCGACAGCTGAGTGCGTGTTGGTGGACAGACGAGGAGGTTAGTCAGGTAGCCAACGGATGGATAGCCTAATGTGATTTTACTTCTTAGACAGGAACAGAAAGAAAATAGGGAAATGAAAACTTCAACCAAACTAATTTTTCTACCTTTTGTAGAGGCTTTCCGCTCTCATTTGGACGCGATACGTTGCCAGCAACAACATTTAAGTGCGTCTGCCAGTTTCTGTCATATCGGATTTCCACCACGTCTCTGCTTTTGGGGAAAGAGCGAATGAATTTCGGATTTTATGCGCACGCAGACATCAGGGTATCTAATTACCAGCAAAGTGCTTTTTTCTGTGTCACGACTCTATGTGTCCTACCCCACACTGTGTCGGTGAGAATGTCGACATAAATGGTTGAGTTACGAAGGAAATTGTGTTATTTAGTATCATCATCGTCGTCATCATCATCATCATCGTCGTCGTCATCGTCATCGTCATCGTCATCGTCATCATCATCATCATCATCATCATCATCATCATCATCATCATCATCATCTAATATTTATAAAATATCTGAGCTACAGTAGTGGGTCAGGGGATGATGGTTATTGCTACTTAATGTCCCGCCGCACATCAGGACGGTGTCAGGGGATGAGCAAATTTGTTTATAACAGATATTATCATCGATTCTTGAGAGTTTCCGACCCCAAATATGTACATATAGATGCCAATGATTAGATATACGCCAAGAGTCTACATCAAGTATTTTGTTGTATCGTACCCCCATCCCTTCTCTCTCAATTCTCACTCAGCAGTTGCATGCGTGCATACGTGTGTGCGCATGATTTGAAACATGACCGCACGTTTACTCTTTCGAGGAAAACATACATTCGCGGAAACAGAAAAACAACGATCGACGTTTTCGAAGAAAGCCTCATGATACACGTTTCTTGGGAAACTGAGCTGAGATCGCGTGTTTTACAAGTAGTCAACGGTCAACGCTAAACGCGCCTTCCAGTGTACTGCTTATTTCAACTACGGCCTATCACGGTGAAACACAATACACGACCTGAACATTACGAAGCTTCTAACTTTCTTGGTCGCTCTCACGTGACAGTTCCCGGCCTAGGTTGTGATGAAAGTGAGGTACTTCGCAGCTTCGCTGGCAAAGACTCGGTGATCACATCACATAATGTGCCATAAAATCTCCCCAGCGGCTCGCAATACGGCGTGTCACGAATGCACTACCTTCCCAATTTAATCTCCATCCCACTGAGAGTGTTAATCGGAACACGCATTCTTCAAAGCCAGAAACACATCTTTCTCTCTCTCTTTCTCTGTTGTGCGCACGCCCAGTGTGCGTGCGTATTAGAGAGTGAGAGAGTAGAGGGTTGGGTAGGGGCAGAGAACGAAAGGAGACAGAGGGAAGAGGAAAGGATACAGAAAGAGAAAGTGTGCAGATGTAAGACAAATCTTTATTTGCCCGAGCGGAATAAGCAGAAAATGCCTTTTATAAAATCCAACCCTAGCATACCAAATACGGACCGGGGGAGAGACAGAGAAAAGGAGTCAAGCACACCCTCCCCAAACATATGTATGCACGCGGTGTAATGCCTAGTTTTGACAACTAAAAGTTCGGAACAAATCTGCAGCGGCATTTTGCTTACTTGCGTGGAAGTGGGAAGGGGCCTGTTAGTGGCTTGCGAGGGTGCTGGCTTGCACTGCACAAAGACACGCCTTTTACGCCAGGCTCGGACAAACTCTCATGAACACCACTCTGTCCGTTCCCTTCCGTCTCAAAGACTTGTACCAGACGGTACTTTGCTCCTGAAGAGGGCGCTGTCTGTTGCTAAAAATACGCTGTCATGGCGCAGCAGCCTTGGACTGAGAAACCCCAGCCAGTGCCTCACACCTCCTGACACCACAAAATGCCTCAGTGCTAAGCTCGGCGATACTCGTTTGGCGGTTGGGATATGCAGTGTCAACTTTGTAACTGTTCAGCAGCAAAAGAAAGCCTCGCTCCAGGCCAAGGCGAGGGTAAGCGCAGAGTTAGCAATAAATAAATTGACTGATTGAGCGAACGTAGGTATGCCAAAAATTGGGTATACGTGTGTGATGCACGTGTGTGCCCTCTTAATATGAACGTCATTTACGGGCAAAATTCCTATCTGGCTGCGAAATCTACCTGCTGTTCTATTAAAAGTTCTTTGAACAATCATTTCTCCTTCGTGTTATACCCATTTCGTCCTGTTCTGTCCGCAACTAATTTAGGGTAGTTCGCATTTAGTAGCATCTGCGTGTGTATCTGCGCGCGTGTGTGCGGGTTTTGGATTGTGTGTAGGCCTGCCGGTGAATACGTGTGCCTTGAGTTTCTGTGTAAGATTTGGCCCCTTAGAAAACCTTGAACAATAGTATTGTTATTAAACTTCCGCACAGGCATTTAGCTGCGTTTAAATCCTGGGGTCAAATGTGTGACAAAACTGGACGAAAGGAATTCTGTTCAGCGCTAGAATGCGGCGTTAGATTTTACTTCCTTCCTTCTGTACTAAGGAAGTTCCCCCTTTTTACCTTCATTGAAAAAAAATCAAAGGCTACATTCCGTAATCTGGTCCGCTAAGCATGTTGCTGGATTGTCTCATGGGTGCCGTCCATCATGTCCCTCAAACGAATCAGGGCCCAAGCTGATCATGAGGCTGCAGGGCATGGGACTTGGCTTTTTTCCTGTAAAGAAGGGCGTCTGTTTATTTCAGGGGATAATTGGGTAACGTTTTTATGTATGGAAAAGAAAAGGGATGGACATTGTCACACAAACCAGCCTAGAGCCTCACCCCCCCCCCACCACCACCACACCCTCACATCCTCAGTGGCTGGGGGTGGCCGGGGGAAGACAATCAATCAGTGAAGTGGGGGTCTTAGTATATTATTGGCTCTAATTGACAAAAAATCAATGTAGGATGTGTTTCGTATCTGTAAAAACGTTCTGTTTTTTTTGTATGCAACTCTTCACCCACGCACGCTCGCAAGAGTAATTATATACGTGTACGCTCGTAGATATACAGATGGCGCACGCTCGCGTGCGCGTGTGTACACGTAATGGCATAGACACGCATACTCACATAAACACGCACTTTGACGCATGCAACCACGCACCTACCCATCCACCTACGCGTGCACTCAATTCCGCGCCAACATTCTCTTCACCCATACGACAAATGCACACACATGCGCGCCCCCACACACGCGCATCCATCCACCCAAGCACTCCAGCCCCAGAGCTGAAAACAAAATCTCCATTAATTCTTTCATCTTAGTGACAAATGTCTTTCGCATTACGCATTGCATTGTGCAGAAGAACTCCCAAACCTTGCGCGTTTTCTTTCCCTTTTTTTCTCTATTCTTTTCGTTCTCCGTTATTTGAAGATGGCGCTGGAAGAGGTCTGTTTCTGGAAGGCAACATGTCCAAAGTCAGCGCTGACAATAGACAGAATGGGGGGGGGGGGGAATGAGCTTTCGACCACGTGACTTCAAGCTGATGATTCATCTGTAGATGTGTGGGCATTATTTATTGTTTCCGATGGTCGAACCCTACACCGTAAAGAAGGGGCGTCGTTGCTGACATGGATATTAAATGCCAAGCAAGCCGCCTGCATCTGTCGACCATTCGCTGTTTATCTGCAAGTTCCCAGATAATTTTTGTGCGAGTGGCGAAGTGGATGGCTGATTAAACGGCCTCGTTGCGAACGGAAAGCAAAACGGATGAAGCTCATGTTTCCGGCAGGTAATTTAAATGGAATTTAATTTGTGAAATCCTTGGACATGTATGTGTATTTCTGTTACTTTGGTGCAGAAGGTACGTGCGTGTATGTAAGAAGGAGGTGTGTGTGAGAGAGAGGGGGTGGGATAGAGATCCTAGACAGACGGCGTGACTACGGGCACATACGGACAGCGCATGTTCACCTTCTCGGCACCCACCCAATGGAACTCACTTCCCCACAACATTCGCCACTCCCCATCACTACGGACTTTCAAACAAAACTTAAAAACTGATCTTTTCGGCAAGTACCTTGACTGACGTCGCGACTGCCTGTCTGCATTAACTTACAACTTCCTCTGTTCATCCTCTCTTATGATACTTTTCTACCCACCTGTGAATGATGGACGATCTGTATCCTAACCTGTTGCGTTCATCTCTCCCTCTGTGTGTGTGTGTTCGTTGTTTTCACTAGAGTGTCTGTGTACCTCGTCCGTGCGAAGTGTGCATGAAACGTGTTCTCGCGCGTTAAAAATCCACATTTATTATTATTACTATTATTGTATAGTCTTGATGATGTTACGCGGGTCGCAGTAGTGGCGTGAAGGTGAAACAGTCGAGGTGGAATCTGTTCAAAAGGTAACGGCTTTGCAGAACCACACGATCGCGCTTCTGGTGATACTACTGCGCAATCATTACACATTAACGCACGCGCGTGCGTGGGTACCACGCGCACATAAGACATTGTTTTATGTTGTGATTTTTCCGGCGTCTAGTTGCCCACCCAATCAGGAGGTAGAGCAAATTGTTACGGCCGACCCAATTGGCTCGACAAAACAGCCAGGAGAGACCGCGCGGTGGAGCGGGGAAGGTAGCCAGCGGAGAGCGAGGGGAACCCGCACCCCGTCCCTCGGTTGACCCGTCACCCTGAGAGGGGGGTCGGCTGCGAGGTGGGGCGAATAACACTCCGGGCTACAGCCTGCCACCTAGAACGGGTAGAAAGCCCATTCGCGTTTTTCTGGCAAGTCCGCGCTCAGGGCTATATAGGCGCCCGACCGCAAATGTTAAGGGCCGAAACGTGAAATGCCAGTTGCCGATTGCCGTATGCCGATTGCCGTATGCCGATTGCCGTATGCCGATTGCCGTATGC
>SMGT01001670.1:326871-346182 GCA_004794575.1 Lanistes nyassanus | reverse complement strand
TTTTTTACCGATTCTGATTACACAGGTGTATGTAAGGAACACTCGATCAGGTGCCTCAGTCCTTTTGCCCGCAGGGGAACATCTGAGCCAATCTCAGGAAAATTCTGATGAAAACGTATCCTTTGTAAGACTTCAATTTTTTTCTTTCAACCAGTTTTGCTTTCCCTTCCTGTCACAAAGCGAACATCATTCTCCTAACGGAAAACCAGGGCAAATATCTTCTGCCGCACAATTAAGGGTAGAAATAATATCGCTTTACAGGTAGTGGGGGGGGGGGAGAAACACGGGTCAGTTTAACGCTTTACAGATTTTTTTTGAGAATGCTGTCGTCCTTCTTTTATGTTAGGAGAGATTTCTATGTTCTTATTTTTGTGTTTTGTTTCTTTGTTGTTTTCTACAGATGTTTGTGAGACTGCTTTTGTTCTTCCTTTAGACTGTGATGTTAGTTGTTAAGCAGAAGATGTCGTGTTTCTAAAGTCTAGGCGGAACATCAAAGACTTTGGGTATGTTCAGTGCCTGTCTACAAAAACTTCTGAACACCGAATGCTTCACTTATCATATCCACAGTAACAGCTGATAGTAATCTGGAAAATGTACCTGCTAGGTGGACTACCGCATCTTTGTACCACCTGTTTCTTTATTTGCAAACAGCAGCACTGGGTAACTTTGACCTCGGCTGTGCAGTGCTTTACATATTCGCGTCATTTACGTTTGTACAACTAAATGTCACATTTTTTTCCTAACAGCTTGGAGAGTTTTACGACTTTTTTCCACCTGACTCTAGTAACTCTTCACAGAGAAAATGTGCACCAGCATAAACTGCTCAAGATAAGGCACTCGACTTTGTTCCTGGATTTATAGAAATTACTGAGGCCACGACCCGAACGTTCTCGTACAAAAAAACCGGAGAAACCCCTTCTCTTAGGAAAAATAAAATCCTTTCTCCGGTCGTCTGAAATGACTACAGCAATTATCTTGGCAACAGGACTCTGGAATGAAACAAACCTAGCGATTTCGCCAAGGAACGTCATTATGAAGCAAAGTAATTATATACGCTTTCTCGTACAGGAACCTGGAAAAACGTCGTTTTAGAAACTGCTGGAGCAAAAGAAATGTTTGCCCTGGACTTTAAAAGCGAGAAAATGACTTCTGAAACAGCCCGGCTCTCATATTTCAAGTTTCTTTAAGTCTACGATAAATGTCACCTGGGTGTCGAATAGCTAGACAACCCTGCTGAGCTGAAGACTGTATGCAGTGCCATCTTTGCCAGAGACATCTACGAACAGTCATGTTTCTGGGTCGACTTCCGCGCTATCTTTGCAGCGGTTATCCACGAAGCAGTCGTACTGCTCATCCCGAACATCGCGAGATCTTTGTAGCAGTTATACCCTTGTTCGGCTTGCAAAACAGTTATCTGAGGAATCGCCACCAGAAACACGATTTTCTGACGACAAATGATCTACGAGACATTGGCCCTAATGGATTATAAAACAGAGGGCAGTCAGAGAATTTCAATGGGATAACACAAGTAAATATTTTACAGATGTCGGGAAAAGGCTCCGTTTTCTTATTATAATGACCCATCGGTGCATGGCGCAGCCCAAAAATGAATACTGCACACATCCGACCACCTCATTCCGTTACTTGAGCTGCTTCAGTTCCACAGAGCTGGCTGTCCGTTTTTTTCCTGGGGTTTAGGTCTCCTCCACTTTGTTTCTCTCCAATCAGTGTTTCCTCTCCTCCCACCCTCCCTCCGTCTGATACAGCCGTCATGTCCGACGAGGTTAAAAGCTTAAACCGTAAACAGCCAAGCCCCCACCCCCTCACAGCAAAATAACGGGGTACAGAATCAAACCAAAAGCCACGGAAGGGGTAAAGAGGAAATGAGCTTGTGAAAAGTAAACCAAAAGCGAAAAATACATTTTGAAAAACCCCAAAATAATTATACAAAATAGTTGAACAGGACGCGATGAGAACAGAAGGTCCTAATGTTCTGCCTTGAAATAACAGTACAGCCAGGACAGCACATCGATCTCGTAAATTCCTTCGGTAATCTCGATTCAATCGTCATAACCCTTTCTCAGACTAAAAGACAGCATATTGGTAGGATATATTCGCTATGCCTGATTCCGCTTTCAATCGCCATTGTGGCCCTTTGCTCCACAAGACATGCAGAATTAGTAACAGGAAAACAACATTATTAGAGATGATTATAAGTCAGCAAGATGAATCTCTGATTGAAAATAAGAAAAAGCTATAGCCTGTCCATTGCAATAGTTTTAGGCAAACATGAAAAGGGACGGACGAATGAGACAGGGCAGAGAAAGAAGGGGGAATGAGAGTGGGGAGGTAAGGCGGACACAAACGCCCGGGGGTGCGGGGTGAAGTGGAAGAGACGAGGGAACGGAGGAGTAAAAGGAGAGAATGAGGTGGTACTAACAGGAAAATAATTTGGGCGAAGAACAAAGGTAATGCAAATCTCGCAAGACAAACTAAATAAGGATAGCCGAGAGGAAAAAAGTCAGTTACATGAGATTCAAAGAAAACGCAAACATCTTAGTGCGTTCATACATACAGCCTCTTCTTCCTCCGCTCCCCAAATAAAAGGCGAAATCTATGTAAAAGGATAAAATGATAATGCGAGCATGTGTACATGCGATGGGAGGCCGGGTGGTGGGGGGAATGAGGGAGGAGTGAAAGTCTACAGAGAGGTCAGCACGTGCAAACATACCCGTATATATCGCATGCCGAAAGATCCGTGTCGGACAGGATGGGGGCAGAGAGATGGAGGGAGAAAAGCAGAGACAGGAGTGGAGATAAAGGATGAGGGCAGAGAGATGGAGAGAAGGAGGGAGGGACGGAGAGAGAGAAGAAGAAGAAAGAGAGAAACAAAACGTAAAGTGAAAAAAATAGTCACTACAATAACTTACCTTTGAAATGTGCAGCGAAGTAGACAGCGAAAGACAGGTGAGGCAAGTAAACACGATATTACGATGCCTTCGACATCAACTACCCACGGCAGTCGGTCCAGCTGGGCACAGCAGCTGCAGCATATAAGAACAACAGTCAACGCCGCGCGATTTCTTGGGCCGTCAAACGGTTAGATATTCTCTGCCGGCGATGATGCAACAAGCTTGAACCGGGCTTCCAGCATCCTCCCCATTCAGTTTCGCCCGTGTCTAGGGTGTGAGGACGTACATCACTAGTACGAAATCTTGCTCTCCGACAGCCTTGCACAGCCTTTTAAATTTCAAAGATCACCCACTCTCTCTGTCGCCATGAGAGCGCCCGTGAACGCTCGACAGTAGTGGTCGGGACTTGTTGCCGCCGCTCCCGCTACTGTTGCCACCAGCCCCAACGCTGCGACTTTCGTCGCATCTGCTGGTGGCTTGATCAGTCGATGTTGTTAGGGAGCGGTTATCGAGGCGGCAGTAGTGTTGGCGTCGTGTCCCTTGCTGGCGAACGCCGTTTTCATGGAAGCGCTGGGACCCAGTGACCGCTCCCGTAAATTTATCGGTCGCCGTTGTCCGTCCGCGAGTCTTTTGACAACCGTCTCGCATAAATTCATGTAATCAAGTCCCAGTCTTCTTCACAGCCCGGTTCCGGTGAACGTCCCGAACCCTTACAGCGCTGGCAGAAGCCGTTAGAGTGCGCACTTGTCGCAGAAGTCAAACTGCCAGACAAGCCAAACCTTTGACTGCTTACGACAGCAGGAGCTTATCACTCCCGGAAGAACACCGGACATTTCCGACAGAATATAATTTTTTCTTTCTTCCACCGATCCTTTTTTAAGAAATAAGTTTTTTGTTGTTACTGAGCTGCGAACAGACACTGCGAATACAGAAGCAGGTATTTGTTTGATTAAATTAGTCCCCGTAAGTTTTCAGCCATTTGTATGTTGATTATTCGCACTCTTTGCGTAAAGAAGGTGGGTGTGGAGGAGTGTGACGTTAATAACGATTAATGGGAAAGGGGCTTAAGAAAATGGACTCTTTGTTGTCTAAGAACAGCAGGGGGGTCGAGGAAAAAAACCCAATAACTTCTCTCCTTGGTGACTGTGCAGTCTCCTCCTTCTGTCTCTACCCCTCTCTGTCACTCTTTTCCCCCCTTCCACCCTCTAGGCTTCCCACTCTTCGTTTTCTGCCTCCTGCTTGTGCGTTTGTGCGTGCGTGCGTGCCTGTCCATGGATGCGTGCGTGCGTAGAAGTAAGTAAGCATTTTATGGTCCTACCACCTGCCCTCTTATTGCACTGTGTTAAATACCGCCTGCTTTACGCACACTTCAAAACCACGACAGGTTAAATACTATATCCTGGTAAGAGGTCCACTTCAGAGAGAAACGTGGATACTTAAAAAAAAAATAATCCGATCAACTCCCTTGCGCATTAAAGGACAGAAGATTGTGATGATTATAAGCTAGTTTCGTGACATTTAAATTTGCCATTCCACAAAAAAAAAAAGAAAAAAAAAGGAAAAAATGTTCATGCCCGTCTTTCAAAACTGCCAAATTTTTTTTTTACTCGGTCCCCGTTCCCCCGGCTCCAGATTTCACTCTGCCCTCGGCCCACTGTCGTGCCTTCATCCACTGCCTTCAAACGCTTCCGTCATGAAAAATTATTAATGAAGTATCGAAACCAGTGAGTGAGTGGATGGATGAGTGGGTGGAGGAGGTTGGGTGAGTGGGAGGGTGGAGGTGGATGGGTGAGTGGGTGGGTGAGTAAGTGACGTAATGAGTTAGTTCTGAGTGTTAAGAATATATACTTAAAGCATATCTTGGATATACACTACCTCTATGTCCCTCCGTCAAATAAAATGCTACGTGTAAGGAAGCACTAATACACTAACTGACGAGGGTTTATCAAGTGTAGGAGGTGACAGTGCTAAACACCCCTGGACGTCCCGGGGGTGATGAAGTATAGCCGTGGGTTAAGGGGGAAAATGAAATGGAGTCATGTGAAAACCTAAAGAACGAATATGTGAATCGCTGGCGCTGATAAATCACCTGAGACTAATAGTTCGCCTCGGGAGAATTCTGCAAAATTCTCTTACTAAGGGAAATTTGTGTGGCATGGCATTATTGCTCTTCGCAGCGTATATAAACTTAATAAACTTCCAGATCTTTTTGAAGATCTGCCATGTTCCTTACTTTCGACTCTCTCTTTGCTACGTGTTTGGGAACGGTAGGCTCCCTTGGTTGCATACGTCAGCATACGGATGTGTCTAGCGCTGCCAGTACCTTGTTGGGATTATCGTTTATTAAACTTCCTTGAAATAAAAAAAGAAGAGAGAGAGAGTAGGGGGAGAAAAAAAGGAAAATTAAGAAATGTGAGGAAAACAGGAATTTGTGAAACACAAGAATCGTGTAGTCTTGACTTGAAATACCATGTTGGAAATGTCTGCCCGTCTTGGCGAGTCTCAGAATGACGTTGGTAGATGTTTCGATGGTTATAAAAGAACTGCTAGAATTGGCACTAAGTAAAGAAGAAGAAATAAGAAGATAATAACACGTACCAACCGAACACACGCATTCGTTCGCTCACGCACTCCCCAAGCCCCAAGCCTAACTTTATCGCGGAGGAAGCGCAGGATAGTAGTTCCAGGCTTTTTGTACGGACTTTTAGACCTGAGATGTCGTGTTGCTTGAAAGTAGGCGACTCGGTTCCTGCTATTTAATTTCACGTAAGCAGTACTCGACCTAAATTCTGCGTCTGCTCCGAGAATGAATTATGTTTTAAGAACATAAAAGTGCTAACAACCTTACTGTGACTAGATTCGGGTGGCATGAGCATTTTGTCTATAGCCTGCCGATCATAAAAGCGGCAATGAGGCCCCTTTTGCCCTTTCGCCTTGCGCATTTTATGTGCAGCTTTATGATAACACAGGAGATACCAACGTTCATGCCGGCAGGGCCAGGGCCGGCTTGCACGAGCGTTCTTATCTCCTGTTCATCCGTAAAGATGGACGTAAAATACACAGGGTGAATGGGCCTTACCACCACTCTTAAGACCGGAGAAAAAGCTCTTGCATGTACGGTGGGCTGGCTTGCGTGAGAGGGGGTGTCATTTCCTGTTCGTACATAAATATGCACGTACACTCCTACCCCCCCCCCCCAACAACGCACACACACACACACCCCCCAGCGTGCAGTACGAACATTCTTACGAATGGAAGAACATCCACGAAAGCTCATCCAGCCCAACCCAGTAACGTTAGGATGTATTGGTGATAAGGTTAGCAAGCTGGCAGTTCCTCCAAGCTGCCATTGCATGACGTCAGATCGGAAGATCAGAAGGAAGGCGAGGAACAATTAGTCATCAGGCGAGCAGATTCCTGGCAATCGTTACGTGTGTGTGTGTGTGTGGGGGGGGGGGGTTCGTTGTTTTCTTGGGAGGGGGGTGTTAAACGCTTTCATCAAGATCGTAATCTTCCTTCGCGCAAGAACACACTGACAGACACATGACGACAGGCGTAACTGTAAACGTTTAAAAAGTGCGAACAGTTTAATCGCACGATCTGTAAGTACAGCTCAGAAATAAATGTTAAAATGTTGTTGCTAGAGTTACCTTAATCCATCTTCATTCTTCTCTCCCCATCTCCTCGGCCTTCTCACCCTACCGTCTCTGCCTGCGTGTGTGCGTGCTTGCGAGTCGCTGATGAAATGAGAGAGCGGGAGACAAGAGAGAGAAGGGGAGGCGACAAAACAAACATCAATTCTAGTGATAAAACATCGATATCTTTCTTTATCTAACCCTCTTATGTAACAAATGGATACGAAATAAAGAATAAGAAACAACGTGCAGAACATAAAAAGACCAAAAGACATGTAACATAGGGAAACATCACATGCAGCACGGAAGAAAACAGGAAGCATAGACAGAACTAAGGGCAGTGCGTGAGTGCGTGAGTGCGTGCCTGAGCGAGCGAACGAGGGAAGGAGGGAGTGACTGACTGACAGAGGGATAGTAGAGAGCGACTGTTGAATGTTACAGAACAGCATGATTCTAACAAGGTAGGCGTGTTTTCGACACAGCGCTAGCGAACAGCGAGAGGCGACTGCATCGGCAACGCACGCAGATAAACATGATGTTTGAGTGTGCATGCACACGAGTTGGTCTTTGATTCTCGCGTCGCACTGTTTGCTGCCGTTCCTCTCTCTCTCTCTCTCACACACACACACACGGCCAACTCACACAAAACCGTTTCTGCACTCCACCTACGCAACTGAAGGTTCATTTGACATCGGTGACTAACATGTTAGCTAGTTCTGATCCCTGGCACCATCCCACCCCTCCCTCCCCTCATGCGCGCACCTAGCATTCCACATTGGCTGTCGCCATTGTACGACGGGGCTGACTCCTTCGCACAAGCATATGGGGTGGGGGAGGGACAACCGTTGGAAGCGGTTTTTTAAATCTTCAACCCAGGCATTTCTCTGAGACTGCTTAAAGCCCACGCACGGCTTTACCTCGCTGCACGAGACAGAAGACATTCAACACCACAGCTGGCAGATTATCATCAGTCTCAGCCGCTTCCAGCCTTCCTTCTCCCAGCCTCCACCGAAAAGAATGCAACAAATAAAATAAAATAATGAATTAGCTGCTTCAGCGGATGACATTTAGGAAAACACAATTTGAAAAGGCACGATGGTGGTTAGGGTGGGGTGGGGGAGTGTGAGCGCGAGAAAATGTAAGGAAGACGCCGGGGGAATGAGATTAAGGCGACAGAGGATGGAGAAAGCTCAACATGGAGACAGCACACTGGGTGCCACAGCAGTGCAGGGCGGGGAGAGCGAAGGAAATAAGCGATGGTTTCCGATAGCGTCGTGTGAAGTCAGTAGTCGTCAAAACTGCTGCTACACGTCGACTGCATCTTGTATTTAACAAAAGCTAGATCATATTAATAAGCTACTGGGCTATGTGATGTATCGTGAATCATGCCCATTAATATGCGATCAAATACGCAACACATGAATAGCTGGCGCCTCAAATCCTCTAATTAACATCCTTTTAAACTGCTCTTTAAATGAATTTAAACTTCCTATTGCTGGCAAGTCGCACATGCCGGCCCTGTTTATAACAGAAGAAATGAAGAGACAAATTCTCCACCTGTAGTCAAGTTACATTATTAAGCTGTATTGGCAAACTATTTGAAGGACGTGTCTGTCTGTCTGTCTGTCTGTCTGTCTGTCTGTCTGTCTGTCTATTCGAACGTATAAGTTCTTTGTTGAAAACAACATTATCTCCTCTGCTAAGTCTGGATTCATTAGAGGATAATCCACCGTTTTTCAACTTAGGTTTATATATAATGACTCGGTCTTTACCCTCGGCAAAGGCGTAGCTATGCAAGCGCCTTTTTCAACCATAAGCCATTTGACAGAGACAGATTGTCTCCAGGCAGTAGTTATAAAGGTGACAAATTTAAAGTACCTACTAGGATCCCTTAAGACTTCTTCCTAGGTCCCGTTCTATTTCTGATCTTTATTGATGATATCAACAAGGATAGTGCGTCAGGCTTAAAACTATTCACGTATGACACCAGCTTACAACCTTGACTGTTTGCGTCACCATGGCAGTAAATAAATTTCAAATATATAATCTGCTGTCTTCACTTATAGCCCAATCGTTGCGCATCCGTTCTCTTGTCTAAAGTGGTGCCGCATAATACCAGATTATCCAACAGTCTTTATGACCGATGTAACCGATTGGTTACTTAATGTGCGTCACTTTACGCTGACTGAAACATACAATTAATTTTCCCTACAGAAGCATACTAAAGGTTAGTCCTTTTATTTGACAATGGTTTGAATGGATACTTCAACAGACTGAAGAGATCAGAAAATATCTAGTTCGAAGGCATCGCTGAATTCTGTAAAAATTACTTTTCTCAGATCTAGTTTAATTTCAACAGAAAAGATTTATTTAAAAACTAGAAACTTATGCTCGATATTTAACATAATGTTAATGCTGATAAAAGGTGAAATTGCACAGCGGACACGTTTTGCACCGATTACCCCTTGCTCTGCGCTAAAGAAAAATTACTTCGTCGAAAATTGTTCTCTGGCGGTAAAGCAGGGACAGGGCTTAACCCTAAACCTTACAGTGCGTTTTTTTCCCTCACACGTAATAGATGCTCGCTAAGCAACACTGGCCCAACATTCAAGCACCTACCAATTTTTCTCCAAACCTTACTACATGTACCACTTCCGGGATCTTGCAAGTGCTCCGACACAAACACACATGCACACGCACGCACTGCAGATGACCAGTCTAAAAGACAGTGACCCCTGAAAATGTTTTGAGCCACTTTCTTTTGCAGCCTGACAGCTTGCTTTCCCACAAACAATACGCTTGCATAAATGAAGAATTCGAGTATTACGCCTTAAACCCGCCTCCCACTCTTCTCTCTCTCTCTTTCTCTAACTTTCTTCGCGTGAAAGGCACAAGTTAAAAAAAAGGGTAGCTCTGTACGATTAAAACCACGTTACAGACAGGCGTCTATACTTCTGGGGTTTCTCTGGCACAACGGATACACCGGTTCCACATCAGATCAATTTCTGCGAGACGGCCCTGGCAAGCGAGTGTTTCCGGACGTTTGTCTACCAATTATCTGGAGGACAATTTCATTTTTTAAACCAGAAAACGGCTTCTGCGACGTATAGATTCCCCTCGAAATGATTGCATGTCCGTATTTGTCGATGGTTTCGTCAGAACTTCCGTCACATTTGGGTTATTCGCTGAGTTTGTATCCAGAGACTGGTACTTATGTAAGCTTCGTCTTTTCACTGCTTCAACGAAGACAAATCATCTACGTTTTTATCAATATCATTCTTATCAGCAACAACAGCAGATGCAGTAACAAACGCAAATCGACTGCCTCCAGGGCTTGCTTGCATGAGCGTTCGTATCTCCTGTTCATACATAAAGATGCACGTAACATACACAGGGCAAATAGGCCTTACGACCGCTGTTATGACCGGAAGTGCAGATACGAACGCTTACGCCCTGGAGTTTAGCTAGAATTATCGAAAAATAAGAAACTCGTCTGTTTGGTTTATTATTCACACTCGTATTTTCACAAATTTTTATGAGTTCTATCCCGTGTTTTAATTTAACAAATAAACAAACAGACCATCTTTGTTCACAGTTTCAATTTAAAATGTGTCTCTGATGTTCTCTTGCCATCGTTCATTCAGTAAGCGGATGTTCTGCACGTGCAGGAGTAACCAAATCCGCCGTTCTTAAACTATGTTAGCGTCAAGTGAACTGGTTTGAGCGAATACTTCATGCGTTGCCATGGTGTTGGCGCGCGTTGATTGGATGCTCTTATACGCGTACGACGCACGCATGTGTGATTCCCCCCTCCCCCCGCATACAACACCCTTAAAGGTATCTCTTGCCTTACTGTTTCGCGAAACTTGGTAATCTTGATTGATTTTATCTCTAACGCGGCCGTCAACGCAGAAAAGTTGTTGCAAAGCATTTTGGCGAACTGCTCTACGCAAGCGCCTCACCCAGAGGTCTCGAGAGGTAAGGAAATTGAACGAGAAGCTCTTTGCAGAGGTACACCGAAAAAAGGTTGCATGTGAAACGTGCGCATATAATCGGGTTGGGCTCGTTAGGAGCGAATTTATCACGCCAAATCCCCCAAGACATTGGCGTTAAATTGCGTGATTAAGCAGCCTGTTTGGCAGACACTGTGCCATCAAATGTACCAGGGGAAGACAGCTTTACCCCTACCCCCAACCCCGCCCGGCAGCCCGCACATTCGCGCGCATTCACATGATGCACAACCATGTACTCGCGTACTGCGCAAGTCAAAGAATTCCGCACTTATTTGCGTAGTTCTTCAGGTGTGCAAAGCCCTGCATCCTCCTGGCCGTTAATGGTCTGCGTCGACTGTTCAAACTCCTGTATAACTCAGCTCTGGCTTTAAAGTAGCAGCTCCGAGGCGGTAGGCCGGTGTTTCCTTCCCCGGCCGAGGCATACTTAGGACGAAAATTGTCAGTCTAGTAGCTGCCCAGCCAGACATCTGGCACTATAGCGAACACTACAAGCACTGGTTGGTCCGGTGTCAGAATAATGTGTCTGGGTGGGACTGAAACCTATGTTGCGACACCAGTCCTAGTGTGGCAGCATGTTGACTTGTCTAAGCAACACCGATATGCACCCGTCTGCAAGTGAACGTTAACAAAAACCAAGCTAATTATTGCGTGTTGTAGGACTGCCCATGTTTACCACCTGCGCCCAGACAATATTTTCCAACGTTGCCAACGTCTCTGAACTGAAATGCACTTCGTGCACTTTGTTCGCGGAACTTCATACCGTTGTCACTTTTTGTCCGCTTATACCTGCCTGGAAACTACACTAAACTCAGCACATCACCCATGACTCTTATCACTATCACCCCAAAAGACTTTCCATACCACGACATATTGATTGCTGCAAAGATATTTTCAGATTCTGCAAACATCTACTGAGGTTTTATTCTTTTCTATTTTGTGTGTGTGTGTGTGTGGGTGGGTGTGGTGGTGGTGGGGATGGGTGGTGGGGGGTGTGATCGGCTCTTCGCCTCACGTGAAAAGGCGAATGAAAAGTTAGAACCGCGAGCAAACGAGGAGAATGAGCTGTGCTAACGACGCACGACACCAGAAGGCGGCACAGTTTCCTTGGAAACACGGCGGTCAGCCGCGAGATATCTCGCAAACGAAATCAGCTCTCTCTTTCAGAAAGGTTATTCGGCGAACAGAAAAAGGGCGGGATACAGGGGACACAATTCAACGAGAAACACGAGACAGGAAGAACACGTTTCGCTCAAACATTACCGAACGCTTAAACACAAAACAGATCAGTGTGCATTAGAAAAGCTGTTTAGAGAGCTATTATCTCGAATGTTGGTTTCTTGTGTGTTCGTTCTCACATCAGTCTGGTAAGCATGTCCTAGCTGGAGAAAGGACACAGGCAGGCAGGCAGGCAGCCAGGCAGACGGACAGGCAGGCAGGCAGACAGGCAGGCAGGCAGACAGGCAGGCAGGCAGGCAGGCAGGCTGTCGGGTACTCCCAACAGATTCACGTCTTCCAACTTAAAAATATTTTCGAAAAAGAACAACATTGGCCAAATGGAAAACTGGAATTTCTTGAACAGGGAACTACAACGTGAATAAATATTTGTTAATAATTATTTCATTGTCATTGTGTTTCTGGTATGTCTTAGAGAGTCATAGTACTCCTAATACTGGCACTATGTAGGTATTGCAAATGTTGGCACGGACAGAATGCAGACGAGAGTGAAAACTACTGGCTTCGCTCCGTTTGTTGATATTTCGTCGATATTTTACAAGTCGCCTCTTACAACAGGCGAAATTAAAAAGTAACCGATAACCGAATCCGTACCACCCTCTGAGACACCGCGGAATAAGGTACTGCAGGTCTTTTGTGGATTGTCGTAACAATCAGCATGAGGCATGAGTAACCAAATCCACCGTTCTTAAACTACTGAAATAGAACTGTGTCCCCCAAAAATAATTGGTAAGAACGACATGTCTCTGTCTTAAAGTTCTCGTGGTACATCGAACAACTGCTACGCTTTGTAGGTTCATGTGATCTTCTTTTCCCGAGCCTGTGCGTGGGGCGGGTCTGTTGATGTTTATAATCAGGTTGTGACTGAATTTCCGTAGCTGATTTTAAAAAGCATGGCTGTATGTACGCGTGCGTTAAGTGCCTGCCTGTCTGTTCTTTCGTCCGTGTGCAGGTGTCTCAGAAAGTGACTGAGAAAGACAAAGAAATGTAAAATTAGCACACAAAATTGCTGTTACTAAACTTTTCTCCTCTTCGAGGTTTTAGTGCAGACATTCGTCTGCAACGAGTACTCAATCCATCCTTTAAAAATTATGTTTTTGGCAAACGAATGGACTAGTTTCTTATGACTGCTTTATATCGACTGCATTAGGCAGCAACAACAAATTGGAGGCGACTTTTCCAAGAGTCTTAAGCTTCTTTCTACACCGTTACAACCAGACCCCTTTGTCTTCGTATTCCTCGCACCCAGCCCAGCACATTTAATTCACAATCTATTTCCTTCGTGGGTCCTCTGACGTGCAACCGAAACAACATAAAGTTCCCCGAAAACGTATTTTTCTCTCTCCCATTTTATCATCCACTCTCTGCGCTTACTAGGGAACGCATTTTGTGTACAAGTGCCTGCATGTGTGCCTTCGTGCGTGCGTGCGTGCGTGTGTGTGTGCGTGCGAGTGCGTCGGTCTTTGATGTTGTGGATTCGGGCGAGTTTGCCTTTTGTAAGATTTGGCGCCTTTTAAATACTAGGCCTATTATTATTGTTGTTATTTCTCTGACTGTGCCTGGAAAAAAACACCTCTTCGTTTCCCACGACGCTGATGACCAGTTGGAGGTCTGAAACTCCAATCGGTAATTTCACTGACTGCAATCGCTGACTGACTCAGATTGCTACCATGAGGCCTTAGGCCACTGGGCTTTTTTGTCAAGCGCAGCTTTTTCGCCCTAATCCAAGCACCGTCCACATCCACTGATCTGAAACGAATCAATCGCCACCACAAAAGACACTTCGCCAATGCTGCTTCCGGTCGCTCATACTGCCCGACACGCAGGCAGTCCTAGGTATTCTAAGACCAGATGACACGCCTGTCTGCCTATCGTCACTGACCGTCCCTACGGCTTCCAGGTGTCAGGGGTCTCGTCGTGGGCTTGTCATGTCGTACCGGTTTCACGTCCGCCTCGCCGATCTGGCAAACAAATTACAAGTCTTCGGTCTGGCAGACAGATGGGCAGTCCCGCCAAAGCAGACGACCTGCAGCGGATATTATTATCTTCAGTTCTACATTTTGCGGACGACTGGATAGGTCTGATAGCCATCTAGGCGCGCTTGACACCACGCTCGGTACAAAGGTCGTATCTTTTTTGAAATTGGTAGCGCCGAGTGAAGTGCCTTTCAAACATAGAAAAGAAACCTTAAGAGAGGCTTACTGCGCCACAAGAAACGTCCCATACTGCGTCGTAAAAGATTTCTAATGTCCAGACTGATGTTGTAGTTAAAATACAATTTTTGTGTCCTGAAGCTAGCTGTTGTCTCCTCCCAACGACTGCTTGCGTGTGTTCATGGCGAGTTGTTTACTTACCGTCAAAAACCAAAAACAAAGGAAAAAAGAAAAAGATAAGGAAAATAAAATACCCGGTTCTCATACAGTTCAGCTGCTTCAATTCCTATCTACAGGCACCCAAACCAGATGTCGCTGCAGCGAGCTACGGCGCTCTGTAGCGAGCTACAGTCACAGCTGAGACGTGTTCCTATCTCCTTAAAAAGATAGCTAGTAAGCACTTTACCCCCCACCCCCGGCCTTAACCCCCACCCCGACAAAACACGAAAGATGTTGCAACAGAGATCTGAACACCCAATTATCAGCTTCTAAAACCAAAGCTTTAACCATCCAGCTACAGAGCACTTCAGCAAGTCTGTTCATTCTAACCATAAGTAACTACAAGATCCGAGACGTCAAAGATAGTGAATGTTTAGACACTATTAAGTAGATGTGAACCGGTTGTGGAGATAGGAACCCGGCTCAGGTGTGACTGTAGCTCGCTACTGAGCGCCGTAGCTCGCTATAGTGACAGCTGAGCTGGGTGCCTATGGATAGGAATATAAACAGCTGAGCTGTATTAGAACCGGGTGAACAAGAAGAACAAATAAAAAGAAGGAAAAACAGAGAAAACAGAAGAAAGAACCAACAAAAACTAAGGGTGACTCTAAGAAAACTAGAACAAAGAAGGAACCAAGGGACGAAAACAAGGACAGAAGTTTACATGTTTTAACCTTAAGCAGTCCGCACACGACATACATTAGTGGATACAGAGATTGTTCTATAATGTAGTTGACAATCACAACAAAGGTGTAATAAGGATATTTTAAGTAATTGCGTCCCAACAGATTCTCATTAAAGGCGATGCTACCGAAGCTTAAGGTAAACTCACCGATGTTTGGACGTTGCGAAGAGAAAAATGAGGAAATGCGAAGGGGCTGAAAGAGGGGCCAGTGCTTCGAGTGTCGTGCCGGGTGTAGTCCGATGCTGACTTCACGATTTGTCTGCAGCGCGCCCTTATT
Source organism: Lanistes nyassanus (assembly GCA_004794575.1). Lineage (NCBI taxonomy): Eukaryota > Metazoa > Mollusca > Gastropoda > Architaenioglossa > Ampullariidae > Lanistes > Lanistes nyassanus. Next base: position 331,055 of record SMGT01001670.1, on the reverse strand, counting down.
GGCTGGAGATTGGTAGCTCTCTCATGCGGAAATGCGGAACTTGGAGCAAATACAACTCGCTTGTGTTTACATAGGCTCAATCTCTTTTGCGTCAAATTTGAATGCCATTGCAAAGTCAACTTTGCGACTAGAGGATATTCTTGAATGCGAAAGGGAGGTAAACATATTTTAACTGCAGAGCTCGAGTCAAGAAAATGTTTCTAGGGCACATGCAGGATAGCCACTATTCTGACACAAGCGAACACAGCTCTCCCAACTGGCTCTTGGAAGAAATGCTATTGAAGATACTTCTTTTAAAAAAATCATGGCTGCTCCTCAAAGTTACCATGTTACCCACGATTGTTTGTCCTGGGTAAGGGGACGCAACTTTCAACACCTTCCCATTTACAGATCAGCCTGTTGAGATGCGCATACCACTTCATTTTCTTCGACAGATCATAGATTTATGGACAGATTAAAACGAGGCTTAAGTGAACAAGAAATTAGGGAGAGGAGATCGTCATTATCACTACACCATTGCCATTATCATGAAGACAACAAGGGAAATAACTATAAATAAAGTACGCGGAAGGCGAGTTTTAAAAAACCCAAACATTTTGCAGTTTATAATTAACTCACACCCACATGAAAGCAGATCTAGCACACGAATATTTGATCAGTGCAAATATGAATGGCCTTATCCAAGACAAGTAGAACAGACTGCGAAACTTTTCCTCTTTTCTTCACTCCCCTCCTGACACTTCCTTGCATGAGGAAGAAGAAGACTCTGTAAGGCTTTCTCCCACGCGTTTCTCTAAGTTTTGAACAGCAGACATGTTGATACATTGATATGCTGAAAAACGCCGACCTTACTTTGTTCGAGTAACCTAGCTGTTGTTTCAGTCACAACCTTCACGGCAGTAAATGACACCTGACCTTACCTATCAATAGTATATTTGACTGTATTGTTAATCACTCCGGTTTCTTTAATATCAGCAGGTCACATCTCAGTTAAAGCACTCTCGTCTTATCTTTCCTTTCCCGCGCACTCTCTCCTTCCTTCCCTCTTTCGCCCCACACATTCATTTATTCCATCTTTTATCGCGCTTTCTTTACACGTGTGTGTATCATTGCAATTGATTGCTCTTCGTCTCCGCCATTTACTGGCACGTGGACACCTGCGTCTATACACGCCCATACGTGCTTTGCTGAATTTATACCATCATCGCGAGGCTTTGAAGGCTTCTTGTCGTTTTACGTAACCTGAGCTCTGAGTGGGTAACTAAGGTGTCAACGTTCGAATGTCTCTTTTTCTTTTTCTTTTTTTTTCAAACATATATTAGATTTCGCGCATGGAAGGCTTTTAGGTAACAAACAAGTAACATACAGCGATCTTTTCATGAGCTGTGTTTAGTTTCAATTCGTGTAACCCTGCCAACGTCACATTATATTCACACAGGGAATAGTTTTATGGACGTTGGATACAAGCAGATCCAGGATTATAGCTATGTGTCTATTCTTCACCCCTTTCAGCTGCCTCCGTCGGGCCTAGCGGTTAATGCGTTCGCTTCCGGGAGGTCGGCAGTTCGTACCCTAGCCGAGTCATACCTAACAATTCAAACTGAAAGTCTAGTAGCTGCCCTGCCAGACGCCTGGCACTATAGGGAACAGTACTAGGACTGGTTGGCCCGGTGTCAGTATAATGTGACTGGGTGGGACTGAAGCTTTAGCAGCAGCGTCCTGATATCCGCCTCGTTTACGACTGTATTTTAAACGATCGACACCTAACACCATTCCCCCAACCCCACCCCACCCCTCAACAAACACACACTATAGTCACCTTCTAACCCTCTGAAACCTATGACGACACAGAATAACGAGTACGTACTACCAGCAGACAGCTATACCCAGAATACAGATACCACCATCATGCAGATACCACTAGCATACAGACCAGTGTTCTCTACGCAAAGCCGAGCTGTGTCGGCGTGCAACGAATGTGCTGGTCATAATCAGTGCCGACAAACCTAGGCTGGATTGCATGAGCGTTCTTATCTCCTGTTCAGTCGGAAATGTACATGTAAAATACAGAGGGCAAATGGGCCTTACGAACAGTCTTATGACTGGAAATGGAGATAAGAACGCTCGAGGCCCTGAAGTCGAGCACAATGTCCTCAACATACAGAAATGTTTAATATGGAGCTGTACCAGTGGCTAAGCAACTGAGCATAAGGTTAAAACCTAAGACTATTGACTTTTGATGAGGGAAATATATTTTTCAGACCCGTATAGTCGTATATTTCTTTCAACAGACTATTCTTGAGAGATCGCGCATTTTTGGAAAAGTAATTAATGCAACAATTCTTGTTAATGAATAACAGTCTTAAATATAAGAATGATAAATAAACAGAATATTTACGATTACAAGAAAATGAGGTAACTCTAAATTAACGGTTAAGTCAATGATGCAAATTACACTGAGTCCCGATCTCTTTCTATGCTTAAACAATCTTGATTTTGTTTCTCTAGGCATTTTTGTTTACATGTATGTCATACTGCTTACATTTTTACAAAACCCGCGTACAAGCACCTGTGAATCTTCATGAGGTTTGCAAACTGGTCCACTTGTATGGAAAGAAACAATATTGTCCACTGTAAGATTAATGGTAGTGTCAACAGGGACAAAATAGCATCCACTCGATAAAGAGATCGGGGGGGGGGGGGAGTGGTGGGCATTTCGAGCTCATACCACTAGCTCCTTGGTTATTAATGTGCAAAGAACAAATAAAGTCCAAGGCCGAACATTAAAAATATAGCGTTTTTGATTGCTTGAAAAAATATTTTCAAACGGCACTATGCTAAAAATCATTTTGTACGAATATCCTGCGGAATCCCGCTGATGACTTTGATTTCTTGTGCACCTCGATCGAATTCCTCCATTTGATCTATGTAGCACTTTAAAAGAAAGTTACTGTAATAAAAGTGCCACGTGCACACGTTCGACAATTTTTTTTTAGCTTGTTATTGTCCCCGTTTCGCGCAGCTCTGGCCAGCTGTGTCTGCGCAGAAGCTTTGAAAGCTTTACAATGCAATCAGAAGGCTAACGCCTTTTACAGAAAACACTGTTTTGGGCAGGAAGTGCATTTCCAAAGCCATTTTGGCAGTATGAAAACAAACTCGGGTTTCCAGCTCAACCACTGCCCGCTGTTTCGAGGAACCTTATTCCCAGGAGGGAAAAGGTTGGCATCGCGGATAAAAAACCCCAAAGGCCTCGGCTTTACAACGATTCAACAGAATTAATTCTCCTCTACTCATTTGGATGACAGAAAGAGGGCTGAACAGAGAGGGAGGCTGGGCGAAGTGAAAGAAATGCGGTGAGTGGAGGGGACAGGAAGGAGAGAAAGAGAAAATAACCCATACAGAGAAGGAAACAAAAAAGAAAGTGAAATAGGAAGAGAAAAAAGTGCCTACAGAAATTTCTATCCATACCCCCTTCCTGACTCATCTCTCTCTCTCCGACATACACAAACACAAACACGAACAGACGTATTCATTTAGACACTCACAAACACACGCACAAACACTCACACTAACACTCACACTCACAAAGAAGTGAGCTACCAACGATTAAGTAGACTATACGTTTAGAGTAAAAAAATCCGAAGTATCCATTTTAAAAAAAAAACCTCAGTGTTCTAAAATATATAAGCAGCTACAAACCAGCAAAGACAATTATTTTATATGTCAACACTCTCTTTTTTGATAGCATAACAAATACAAACTGTTACTGATCTTACAACATGTTTGTTCTCAAGGTGTCTGGAGTACAATATGATGATCTGGTGTACGGTGGTTATGAGAATACTTGTAAATGCATGTCTCACACAAGTATGGATTGGGCAGCACCACAAAATCTGTGGTTCGTGTTCTTCATTTTCATTTCATTTGTTTATTCTTCTTTCACCCTCAATGGGGTATGAAGACAAGACATAAGCAACAGTACAAAATTAGCAAATAGGTGAGCAGAAATTCACTAGGCAAGCAAACGAATTAACAACCTATCTTAAAAGGCTCGCAAGAGCTTGCAATAAATTAATACTTGAGCGAAATGGATATAACTCTACTTCAGGAAGTGTATCTCGATATAATCCTACTTCAGGAAGTGTATCTCGATATAACCCTACTTCAGGAAGTGTATCTCGATA
>SMGT01001670.1:273268-315733 GCA_004794575.1 Lanistes nyassanus | reverse complement strand
TTGAATCACTTTGTACTCAAGAAACCACGCACGTGATCGATGCTAACGCCTGTTTATTGCAGCTGCAGCAGCAGCAGCACGCGTCTATAGAAAAAAGCACCGCGCACTGTCAAGTCTGCAAGTGTTTCAGTTTGTGGTAACCCAGTCTGCAAGAGTTTCAGTTTGTGGTAACCCAGTCTGCAAGTGTTTCAGTTTGTGGTAACCCAGTCTGCAAGTGTTTCAGTTTGTGGTAACCCAGTCTGCAAGAGTTTCAGTTTGTGGTAACCCAGTCTGCAAGTGTTTCAGTTTGTGGTAAGCCAGTCTGCAAGAGTTTAAGTTTGTGGTAACCCAGACTTGCTTTGCTTTACAAAACAAAACCACCCGAGTGGAATCAGTCATCAAACACACATGCCACAATGCATTATGGAAACAGCCAAAATGATTACGACCTTTCTGATGTTTTTGATTATGTGAAAGGCCAAGCGAATTATTCTCTTTGACATGATCTGGTAAAGCAAGATATAGGTAATCAGTAATGGAGTAATAAAGCATTACCACTTTGCAACGAGCGTGCTTGGCAGCTAGGCCACTTACTACAATTAGTCTTTCATGCATCTTCCGGTAAGGAATATCTTGTTTGAAAAGTAATCGAGCAGTGTTATGACAGCCACTTTAACACACACACACACACACGCACGCACATAAAATGTCTAAAACTGTTCTCACATGAAACACGTAAAATAGTTCTTTCTCGACTGGCGTTTTTAAATTATTAGTTACGCCTGGTCTTAGCAAATACCATGAAAAGTTTAGGTTAAAATGTTTGGATTGCAGTGATGTTGCTCGTATAATTTACGCTCAGTCTTTATATTAACTAATTATTCCTGATTCCTTAACTGCAATGGTGATGATAACAAGTCCATAAAATTTACATCTTCCAACAAAAAAACCCCACTGACATCTACGAAATCGTTACGATTTAAAATATTAGAAGAAAACAGTCAGTCCTACCTGGGTCCAGTTTGGTCTTGCAATTCCTTGTTATTTTAAGCAACGTTCTGTTAGGGGGGAACCGATGCCTCCAAAAGAATTTTGTCACACAACGTTACGAATTTAAACAAAAACAGCTGTAAAGCATGCAGGAGACTCCAAAATGCTTTTGGCGAATATTGCGGGAATCAGTCAGTCCACAATCAGTGTTCATTGTAACCACAGACATGAAGTAATTAAACAAGCGTAGAACTTCGCCATTTTCATGGTCTAAGGGAAGCAACTCTACTGGAATTAGCTGGTAACAGTCGAGTGGCCTAAATGACGCGTAGTCTGACAGATTAACTTAATAACGAACACAAGAAAAAGTAATGAAGTTACTAACCAACTGTCTAGCTAGCCAGCCAACAAATAACTTGCTATTCGGATATTCAAAACACTGTTACGCGCGCGAGTGTGTATATATATAAACATATATATGTATTGATATGCGATGTTAATTTTTTTCAGACGTGTTTGCACTTTGAAAGGTTGAATTTATATATATATATATATACTAGTTTAATATACCCCTTGGTGGTGAAGAATAAAGAAACCTTTCATGGGCGTTCGCATCTCCTGTTTATACGTGAAGATGTACGGAAAGTATGCAATCAACCCCTGAAACCTGAACTATCGAACGAAAGAACGAGAGAAGGAACCAGAGAACAAGTAACGAATTTCAAAACAGCAGTACCCGAAGACCACGAGACATCAGGACACCGTGATTGTACAGACGCCGTGCTATAACATAGTAAAGGTTTTCCGAAGGCTGATCTGGAGGGACAAACTCAGGTGTCACAGCGATACGTATCATAACGGGTACGCCCGGCTTCGTTAAGCGGGTCCCCCACCAGTGGTCAGCAGAAGGTTACATTTAATTTTTCAAACCAAAATCTTGCTTGGCCTGGTTTTAAAAACGTAGACGAACTCATGCTGTCCAGAACTAAGCGGGTCGTCTTGCTACGGAAGAACGCAAAAGTAACCACAACACGTCGTGCGAGCTTTCTGTCCAGGGCCGGCCTGCATGGGCGATCATATCGCCTGTTCATACGTTAACGTGCGCATAAAATACACAAGGCTAACGGGCTTATGATCGCTCTTATAACCGGAAGAGAGGCACATACGTTCATGCAAGCCAGCCCAGACTCCCTCATGTACGTCCGGTTAAGAAAGACGACCAAGAACGCCGAGAGAACACTGCTTTCTCTGGAATCCTGAAAGTTAAAGAACTTGATGGAAGAGAGGAAGATAGCTAAACGATGGCGAAAGGAAAATTACAGCAAACTGCTCTTGCGTCCGAGTATTAAACAGAGGTCGGTCCTCACAGACAGGCACAAAGAACGAATACAAGATGTCGGCCTGAAATGGAGGCTGATGGAGGGTGACAGGGAGATTAAAAGTCTTCGCTGACGTCTCAGCCCGTTCTTCATGCTCCCGAGGAGGCATCCCCCCCCCCCGCCCCACGCCGGCTGGTCGGATGTGACTCGTTCGTCATCTTTAAATAGTGGGCGACAGGACGGGAGAAGTAAGCTGTTGCGAGTTGTTCTTTCGTCGCTGTCTTCTCGTTTGTCACGGAGGGAGAAGCAAGTTAATTTGGCACGGTGGACGAAGCCCAAATTACCCGGATAAACGAGATTAGCGGAATCTCTCTATCTTTTAGGCTCTGTGTTCTGCGGCCTATATTCCGGTTTTCTTTTCCCAAGAACAAAAGAAGTGTCTTCAGACACGCTAGCAATCACAAAGAAAAAGATTGTAAAGTCAGATGACTTTTTCCATCACAAAAATTTAGCAATTTTATTATTTTATATATCAAAGGCGGCGTTTCGATCGTAAACTGTGTGGTATACTTGTTAAAAACGTGAATATTCGCTCTTCGGTGGTTTGAAGAGAATTTATAAAACTTCAGAGCTGATTCGCATGAGCATTCTTGTCTCCTGTTCATAAGTAAAAGTGGACATAAAATACACAGGGTGAATGGGGGTTACGAGTGCATTTACGACCGGAACTGAAGATACGAACGCTTATGCAAGCCAGCCCAGGAACAAACGGGTGGCAACAGCAACTTTAAAAAAATCCCCAGCACCCTAAAGAAGTTAGAGGGAAAAGATAAAGAAAAGAAAGAAAACGAATGAGACGCAGAAAAGAAAAAATTCTTTTGCTTCTGTTTCTCTCTCTCTATTTCTCTCTCCTTTTGTTTTCTCTCTTTTTTGACTTGTGTCATGCAATTTGCACATTTCATCATTTCACCTTGATTTACTGCTGTTTTTGTCTTCCCATTTCACTGCGACACGTTAACCACCGCTGGCCCTTTCCTCTGGCGATCTGTTGGGTTAGGACCTGTCATTTCTTCCGTGTTTAGCAAAAAGGCACAGGAAAAAGGCCCGTAGAAATGGAGATGTCACAGGCGCACGCAAAAAATCCAGACGTTTCGAGAATTCAATCAATATTTAATGTGAGGTTCCATTCCCTAGCTGCTTTACTTGTTTGATTAAATCGTTCCTTTTGGAGAGGGGCTCCTATCTCATCTGCGAAACGCTGGCCTCTGCTATATACTGGAGGGGAAAGTTTTGCACAACATCACACAACCATGATTTCAAGACCGCTGAATCTCGGTCGTCAGAGATTTGGACTCAAGAAAAATAAATATCTGAGTTTTTTTATTATCTTGGCATGGGCACAGAGCTGAATGCGTTAGCTGACTGATAAATTCCTTTCGAGGGGAAGAAAAGGTGCAGTCCTTCCCACAGACGATCGACTGTTCATTCACGCGAAAGGACAGGCCAGTCCCCGTGCAAGGACTTGCTGATCCGGCGAACAGCGCGGCCCGAAAATTCGAATGTCAGCACGGGCTAACCCGCACACAGTCACGTTAAAACCGATCAGTGGCGTGTCGGTAAAACGACATGGTGCTAATGACTCGCTAGTCCACCGTTTGCTTTTAATTAAAACAGGAGTGAGCAGTCTGTCAGCCGCAGTGGGGACAATGAACCGGATGTGGAAGCGAGCTGGAGTGGGCTGGGCTATAAAACTGATCACCTTTGGTATGTAATTAATTCATGACATGTAGTCTTGTATGCTTTTACAATGCGTTTACCAATGACCAAGCAATATTCAAAGTTTACTTTTTAAAAAAATGGGAGCGAGCGAACCGAAAAAGCTACCATTTCTGCCTTTGCCTTTTCAACATCGGGTTCAGTTTTATGTGCATGTGTGTGTGTAAGTCCATCATGTGCGTGCGTGCGTGCCTGCGTACTTGTGTGTGTGTGTGTGCGTGTTTGTGTGTGTGCATTTACTCTTTCAAAACTTTGATGAAGAAAGATTATAGTTTGTTGTCATAAGCGCTCGAACAGCCAGCTGATATCCTGTTAACATGTTTCCTCACTCTTCAGTCGTCAGCCCGTCTAGTTCAACATATAATAATCCATCAGTAACCTCACACTCTTCTATGCGGGCTGGTTTGATTAAATTTTGTTCGTAGCACAAACTCTGCGGGATAGGCCTAATCTTCAGGATTTAGGATTGTTGTTCCGCCCCGTTTGCCTGAAACCTACACCTTTGCGCATTTCTTTTTACACTCGTAAACATTATTTGCAGAACATTCTTGATTGACAGAGCCTTGATCTATTTTTTTTTCCAATGCGAGGTGGCGAAGCAGAGAGCTGGCTGGGATTTCCCAGACCCTAAAAACGCTCTTTCTTTCTATGTCTATATAATGGTATCAAATCGTGTAACAAGTCAAAGGTCAAAACATAAATAAGACCTATAATGACCATTTTCATGTGTTTCTAAAGATGATGAAATTTCGTTGAAATTGCGGCTTGATGCTCGTCTGTGTTCGCGTGAACTACATTTCTCAAAATCCTATATTTCGTGAAAACACCCTATTTTGCTGTCGAGGGAACTTACACCGCGCACTCAAATGGTCGCATTGGAGAGTGTGGTCGTGATATGGCTTCGTCACAATCAAGTAATCAATATTTTCATCTATACCAATGTTAAAACGCGTGCTCCTGGCTGTTGTTCATTCCCAGCATCCTTCTTTTTTTTTAAATCATCGAATGTTCCAGACGTGACAACGCGCAGACTGGTGAACAACCTACAGAAGGGAATGTTCGAGGCTGAAGACAGTGGCGATGAAAGGTATAAAGAACGGAGCTGTTGAAATCGTCTTTGATTGTGCAGTCGCGTGACGTGGATAGGCGTAGATTTAAAGGGTCGGGGGGGGGGGGAGCCTCCAGTACCCACCAGTAGGTTGATTTGTTATTGCGAAACTGAGTAATCGATTCCTAACACACACGCGTCTCAACTTTCCTCACTCATTCACTAGTTCGAAAACAAGGACTGCAGTCTCCCTGTCAACAAGCGAGCTGATATTATCACCCAGCATCGCTGATGCAGTTACGGGCTGGTAGAAGCTAATGGCATGCAAAGGGAGGAAACAAAGGTAGTGTCCCGCTTCTGGTCCTCTGCCTGTCCTTGTCTTTAAGTGCAGAGTCGGGCTGCATGAAAGTTCGTGTCTACCCTTCGGGTCATGGGAGCGGTTTTAAGGCGAGTCTTTACGTGGGAAGAGACGATAGCACGAGGATTCTGGATCAGCAGCGGATCGGGAGAGGTCTCGAGGCACCGAAGGAACTAGACCAGAAGACAGAGAGAGACAAGCCAAAGCTAATGGCATCTCCTGTTGTCGTGAAATCACCCGGGACCGCGATGTGTTGGTCGCAGCTGAAGATATTAATCCGCATCCTGTCACGGAATAGATGTACTTCCGGTACCAAACTGTTTCTGGTCCAGAGGTTTCGTGTTAACTGGGATGCAATTCCTACAAAGTCTAGGACATTCCGAATGAACGCATGTGCGTCATGATTTGCGAACTTGGCCGTATACACATACAATCGGTTCGACAAAGTAGGACGCAGATTCGTGCAGTTAAGAAAGGTCGGCAGTTGGAGTGGGTGGGTGGGGGGCATAATAAGGATTCACTAGCGTTTACATCTAATAACAACAGCAACACAGTACGAAGATAGTTTTACCACTTGTTAGAAAATAGAAGATCAAATGAATGTTTTTTTATCAAAAAATACATACAAAGTAAATCAGTACAAGCAGCAAAGAATTTTGAAAAAAAATTAGATGGATCACAATTTCTTTTCAATTCCGGGGCAAAATGAACCGTGCGTTTTATAGCTTATACTTTTATTTCTGTTATAAATGTTCTCATAGGCATTTTAACGAAACTCTAAACACTAAACAATTAAAATTAGAAACTCCGACTTCGTGTCACACCACCTTTGTGTCATTCAAACAGCACGTCGCTCCATTGCGTAACTCTCTCCACTTGCCGTTTACCTGACAGAGCCACACTCCGCATAATCTCCCCTTTCGTCCAGTTCATCTTTGAAGATGAGCCGCAGTGCTTAATCACGATCAAGAAAAAAAGGATACAGAAAGATGCGTCAGTAGCATATTTTACTAAATCATCAAAGGTGAATCGAAGCAACAAATTCGGAACAAGCCAGCAGCGAGGGCCCTAATCTGACAGGTAAATTAAGCGACCTTTCTTAGGCCACAGTAATGACCGCGGTATTTACAGCCAGGGGTTAGGGGCCAGGGGCTCGAGCGATAAGGCCGATGGGGCGGAGGCGTGCGGTGACATGATCTTGATATGCGATGAGCTCATGGCACCGGATCTTCCTGTGGGCGCTCAGGCCCCTGGTGCTCAAAAAGAAAAAAAATCCATGAGCACTTCTTAGCAGACGATGATCTAGTAAATCTGGCTGCGAGGATAGGCGAGTAAACAGAAGACGCAATCAAAGGCTTCGTGTGTTGGAATTTTGTGCTTCGTGTGTCTGTGTTGGACGTCCGTGCTTCGTGTGTATGTGTTGGAATTCTGTTTTTTTGTATGCCGGTGTCGGAGTATTGTGTTTCGTGTGCATGTGTTGGAATTTTGTGCTTCGTGCGGCTGTGTTGGAATTGTGTTCTCGAGTCCCTGTGTTGGAGTATGGTGCTTCCTGTGCATGTGTTGGAATTCTGTGCTTATTGTGAATGTGTTGGAATTTTGTGCTTCATGCGCCTGTGCTGGTTCCTACGCTTGTGTTAGAATTTTGTGCTTTGTCTGCTTTTGTTGGAATTGTGTGCCTCGAGTCCCTGTGTTGGAATTTTGTGCTTCGCGTGCCCGTGTTGGAATTTTGGGTTTGGAGAGAATTTCTTTTTCTCCTGTCTTTTCCTTTTTTTCCTCTTCGTGTTTTTTCTTTCTATTTCTCCCCTTTATTCTCTCCCCTTGTGTGTGCAAGGCTCCGTGTTTGCCTGCGTGCGAATGCGCTATCTTTTTTCTGGAAGTGCGCAAGAACTGTATTTTGATGTCATACCTAGACATAATTATAAGAGAATACCAAGCAACATCAAAGACAGACACACTCATACGCACAGACACACGCTCGCACGCACGAACGCACATGAAGAATCTAAGTTGCCTTTATATAAGACCTTGTGCACACCCGTGCAGGCAAACATAAGCTGTAATCTTATAGACAGGGTGTGTGAAAAGCCACCCAGCGAAGCCTTTCAGCCTTCGAACAACACAGCCAACAGCTAGAAGCCAATCGTGATTCAGGACTACATGGGGAACAATGAAACTTTTCGTCGGTAAATAAAATAACTGTTTCTCTCAAAACCATAGGAACGACTCAAGCTTGAAGTGCGTTGAAGGAATTTCAGGCTCCCGAAGATCAGAGGAGTAAACAAACAAAAGAAAAAAACTCGCGGATTCACAGACTCCGCGGCATAAAATCTCGCCCTTAAATCTGGGGCGTGTGAGTGGAAGCGTGATGCAAAATGAGCGACCCTAGCTGCCCACGAGATCCACTTGACTGCACGAGGGAAAAATCCATTCCAGAACAAGATCACCCGATGCCCGCCTGGCTGCAGGCTGAGGCGATCTAATCCCAGAGGGACGGAACTGAAGCACAGAAGTCAGGCCTTGCAGAACTTGAAGCCAGACGAAACAAGAAAGTGATGTAACGTGTTCTGTCTGCGCAGACCCGGAAAAGACGTTCCGGCGCTATTCCTTATCCGTCTGCAGTTCGACTAGCTCTGTTAAACATAGGCACCGCCCATCCATCCTTTGTCTTCAGGTCCTACAGGGATACAGGTGTATTTAATAAAGCAACACATTCTTCTGAGAAATTTATTTCTTAACAGACTTTTTAGGATAATATGACTCTTTTTCCTAAAGATTTCTCTCGTGATTTCTTTTAAATAAAATTAATTTAATGTTTAATTAGGTGATCTGATTGTCTACTATAAGTAATTGGCATAGTCATTTTGCTTTGTTTAATGTTACTTGTATCTTGGCACATTGTTTATAAGGTTACAAAATTATAAGGTTGCAAAATTACTTGTCTGCTACAAAAATTACATCAGCATAGTGTTATGCTGTGTGTTCCTTACAAATATTCATTTTACTATTTCCGGTTGTCTATGTGTACGTCCGTCCGTCCGTTCGTCCGTCGGGGCATCCTTCGCTCCCTGTACCCTGTACCTGCATTCTCTACATACTTAACTGCTTGTTCCAGAAACTACCAGTGTATTCCTGAAGTGGTGGCGCCTTAAGGCTGAACAGCAGTTACACTTTCTTACTGCAGAGCTAGAGTTGTGCCACGTGCTGGAGAGCTCTGCCGCTTTCATTGTGGCCCGGTTTCTATTGCACTTTTGGCATTTTGTACACCTGCAGGAGCATGCCACAAGCTGCCTAAGGGTTCAGCTTTGCGAACAGTAGCATGGTGTTCTGGAAACTTTTGTTAACTTCCAACATCTACTTAACTTCATAACAATTTTAAAATGTGCCAGTGTAATCAAGACTGTACACGTCTTACTGGGGTCTCACATAAGTGCTGCAGCGGGCTTTGTAGTTTCTGTAATTAAGTTTGGAACTGATCAGTAATCTTTATCTTCTTTTCGCATACCATCGTTCATTTCGTGTCTGTACTGTACGAGAGGCTGGGTAGCGCGATGACCGGACGCGACGTGGGTGGGTGAACGAGTGAACGAGGAGAGGATGACTGGATGCAAAACTATGCACGAATTGATGATTTTGTGGGGGGGGGGGAGAGGTGGAGACTGTATGTAAAGACTTAAAAAATAAAGATCTTCAGGATTTTGTCACTGATAAATGATATGCTCTGAACATGTAATCTTGGATTATTATTTGGTTTTTTTATGAATACAGTAGCATTTTTGTTTTAGATGCAGTGTTCGACCTCATTTTGCTGTTAGTCGAACACTGTATTTGTGTATGTATGTAAAATGAAAAGAATGTCACATGAACTGCAATGCTTTTTTTCAAACCCACAAATACAGATACCACATAAAAAAACGTAATACTGGTGTCACAGTGAACTAATATGAATTCGGGAAACAGTGGTTTCCATGTGAAAATCTTACAGACAGATTACTTGAAGCATGTATATAATAGACTAGATGCACGCACCTCTTTCTCCTGTTCCATCCTATTGGCCCTCCTCCGATCTTTTTTAATATTTATTTTTTAAGTTTATTCAAATATGTCTACATACGTGGTTTTTTATTGCTATCTGAATGTAAATAATTTTTTTAAATAATCAGATCCACAAAAACGCATGAGTGCGTGACCCGCCATCACCCTTTGACGTGCTCCTCAGCACGCGCCTGAAGACGTGAGCGCGAGCAAGGTTGTTCTCGATTCCATTGGCTTTCCAGCCTTCACCACGTCTTCTTCGTAGAAAAAAGTTCCAGACACTCACCGTGAAAAAGACACGAGGTAATACAAGACAGGGAGCCAGCAGCCATCCAGTGACAGGGTATCGACCAGCTTGTCACCCGATTAATGGCTGTCTATCGACCAGGCAGTGGGCCGGCATCAAACATGGGGAGAGTGTGCAGAAAGCCGCTGATCTGTGACACGGCCAGGTAAACAAAGATCGCCGAAGTCCCTGCACAATGGGGGGAGCAAGCGAAAGCCACAGAACGAAAGAGGAGGGGGGGAGGTGGCGGAAATCGCGAGTCAGCGGGGGGGGGGAGACGATTGGAGTGGTGGAATAGGGGATGAGAGAGAAGAAAGACGAGAAAGAGGCGAGGGGTTAGGTGGCGGAAATCGCGAGTCCCGGTGAGGGAGGGGGGAGAGACGGACCGGAGTGGTGGAATAGGGGATGATAGAGAAAAAAGATGAGAAAGATGTGAGGACGAAAATAAAACCCCAAAGAAATAAAACGAAAGAGACAGGTATAAAGAGAGAGAGAGAGAGAGAGAGAAAGAAGAGAGAAAAGAGCTGAGGGAAAGAGGAAAGAGGTAGGATAAAAGAAAGAGCGAGAGGAACGAAATGTAAGGGGGGAGTGAGAATGGGGGAGAGAGGGGGGAAGGAAATGGTGAGAGGAATGAGTGTGAGCGAATAAGTAAGAGAACTGGAGAAAGATGGAAGGGGGAGGGATGACGAGATGGTGCTGCGAGGGAAAGTAAAGACGGCGGCGAGAAACGGAGAGAACAAGAACGAGGAAGGTAGGAGGACAACGTGGAGGATGAGAGGCAGAATCAGAAATAAACCTGACAGGTAACGCGTTGGCAGAAGTAAAAAAGTGTAAATAGAATAGCGAAAAACGGAAGAGCGAGATTTGACAAAAACGGGATAAAAATAATGGGAAAAACAGAAACAAAAAAAGGGCCTCAACCTATGCGTGCGCACGTCACATGCACGTGAGCACAGCTCTCTCTCCCCCTCTGTCTTTCTCTCTCTCTCTCTCTCTCACGCGCGCGCTCTCGTATAGAGCTATAAAAAATTCAAATATCGAAGGAGGAAAAAAAACGAGAAGTAGTCCCCCCGACAAATCTACCTACTCATCCCCACCCACCCACACAGACACACACATATGCAGACACCCCCCCGCCCAGTACTATTCCACGGCCTCTGTTCGTGTTAATTAACACGCCAACGCTTGACCCACACAGAGAATATGAACACATGCAGAAAATCTATGAACACACGCAGAGAATATGAATACACGCAGTTCAGGATATTTGCACTTAAGACATGATATTTACATTCCTTAAGTCTAAATGTGTATGCTTATTTCACACAGGTTTCTCATGAAACAGTATGACAAATGGGTAGACAGTGTTTAATCAAGAACAAATGAGGACAGAGCGCTATAAATCGTCAAACGACAACCCCAACAAAGTACTGGCAGCGCTAGACACAACCGTATGCTGACGTATGCAACCAAGGGAGCCTATCGTACCCAAACACGTAGCAAAGAGAGAGTCGAAAGTAATGAACGTGGCAGATCTTCAAAAAAGATCTGCCATCCCTTTCTTTTAAACGACCCTAGTCTTCACACGGCTAGCCCCTGGTGTACCACGTGTGCATACAGCGAATCCCTAATTTATATCGTCAGCTCGCTCACTAAGCCAAAGGCTTCTATCACCGATTTCGGACTACTTTGCTTGCGAGACTTTTTGTCGCAAACGATTGCGCTTGTAGATAATTATTGGCACAGAAGGTAGCTGTTGTCTTAAAAGCCAAACAGAAAAAGAGGCTTTTTTGTGACATTCATAACTATTTCCTCTCCATGCAACAGCCTCGGTGGCTTAGTGGTTAAGTCATCCTGGTTCGCGCCCCGGCCGAGTTATACCTAAGACAAATTGGCAGTCTAGTAGCTGCCTTGCCAGACGCTTCGCACTAATTAAAAGGAAACAGTATTTGGACAAGTTGGCCCAGTGTCAGTATAATGTGACTGGGTGTTGTGGCACCACGTGAACGTTGTCCAGCAGCACAGTCCTGATATGCACCCAGTCTGAGGCCGGACGTTAATTAAGCAACAACCAACCAAGCAGCAAAGATCCCGGATCTACATGGCTATATTTGGCTTACTATTTCCTCACTAAAATTACGAAGAAAATTTATATTCCGAGGACAGATTTTCTCAAGACGACAGAATATCCCAATCGCTTCAACAACGAGGATATTTTCGAGAGAAAAAAATCATCAGTCAGTCAGTTACGAAGAGGAATACACTCCAAGAAGATACAGATAACCCAGAGAGCTATTAATTTTGCAACTTATGCGTGCGATTTCCAGCATTGGACGATGACGACAAGAGACTATGCAAAACAACTCTTCAATCGTGATGTTTCTCGTCTGCTGTTCTGGGGGCACCACACAAAGCCGCCCATAGTAATGGAAATATTATGTAGTTTCCAAACACAATAAATCGTAAGAATAATAATAAATTATAGACGATACGTAAAGTTCTTTCTTTCTTTCCTTTTAATTTTCTTCTTTCTTTCTTTTCTTTTCTTTCTTTTTTCTTTCCTTTTCTTTTCTTTCTTCGTGTTAATGTTTCGTTCAGTGCCGAGTAGTTTCACGATTTAGCTTGTCCCAGTGGGTGCCAACTACGTGTGACGTATGATACGGAGGCTGGCATGAACCACTGTGCCATGTTCTAATAAAAAAAATTGCGTGACACTGCAGCCCGTAGGCACAGTCGTAGTTTGACAAACAACGACCATGCGGACATAGCTAGCTGCCATTGTGCCCCAACAATGGGCCCATCATGTCGTGGGAAAAAAGAGATAAAACGTGTGTATATGGGTGGGCAAACACATACGCCTTGAATTTACAAGAGAACAAACGCAGTCGTTTCAGCCTGGGGAAAAAATAGTTCCAGTCGAGTCATGATGGGAGGTAAATCTGGTCTCTGTTTAATTAACGTCCGCTTTTATGATTGCACATACGGGGCTGGAAGTTTGCTTTTCCTTGTTTGATATTGTCTTCTGACATGAATTCTGCACTAGAGCGTGTTTGCTTCAATCGACAGAGACAGGACTGGGCTTGTGAGGAGCGGCTGGAAGTGTGGAGAGGTTATGAGCTGGGAATGTAGTGACTGCAATATACAGAAGGTAAAAAGGATGGGGATATGCTAGCAGTTTCAAATCTGTGTCTGCGTGTCTGACAGGAGAGAGAGCGGGTAGAGAGCGAGTAGAGAAAACAGCCAGAAAAAATGAGAGAAATTTATCGGTCTAAATACTGATCAATGTACACACAGAGGGACTGACAATTGCTACAGACAGACCAAAGGAGAGATAGCTGTGTAGACTGACAAATAATACTGAGATAAAAAGGGACGGACGAGACATTGCACGTGTGCGCATGAAGTCTGTAACTAAGAAAAGAAAATCAGCAAGGCACATACTCTTCCATCACCCATCCCTCCCTCACTGATATTTCCAGTTTCATTTTGCTTAGCTGCAGGTTATAATACGTCAGTAGCTCGGTTTCGTTATCATCATCATCATCATCATCATCATCATCATCATCATCATCATCATCATCATCATCATCATCATCATCAACAACAACAACAACAACAACAACAGCAACATACGGAGAGGGAGAGAGAGGAGGGTGTGGGTGGGGAGAAAATAATCGAGGAGTGGAAAGCAAGTCTGCTGTCAACAATTGTTTCGTAAAACCACGTGAATCCCTCTCCCGTATACCCTTTTCGTTCCACCTCCATCCCCCCTCCCCCACATCCCCTATCTGTCAGCCTTGCGAAGCTTTTCATTCAAACTTGTCCTCAGTAATGCCTCCGTCAGTAATCAGCGCACCCGTCAGCCGAACGCGCGCTGTCGATCAGAAAGATGCAGGCACTTTCTGGCTGATCCAGACTCGACTTTTGAAAAAGCATGATTTCAATCTAACCGGACACAGACTGCGAAGGTTCGAACCAGAATGAACGATGACAGGGTCACACAGTCAGATCTCAGCGACAAGGATGTGGCCTGATTTTTTTCCCCCGATCTGCTCTCCTCACCCCATTTTATTTTGCCATGGGCCCTTCATTTATGATGCGGGAAAATCATATTAGGATAAAGCAGGCTGGTGCAAAGGCCTAGGAGGAAATGAGTTTTGACAACCTTTGTCTACAGTTACATTCCGCATGAGCAGACCTCTCCATTCACCTTTCTGAAAGTATTTCTTTGTCTGCAAAAAGGGGTTGAAAGGGTGCAGATGGGAACAAAATTGTCCGTTCATTTTGTTTTCTTTGCGATCATGGACTGCGTTATGCCGTTGAAAACTTTTTTTTCAGTCGACATTTAGTTTTTAAACTACTGCATTGATATTCCATGTTGCAAGTTAAACGACTGGTCGTTGGAAAAGACAAGACGCGCAGAGATTTCTCAAAGATGGAAGAATGCGTGAATACATTAAAGAATGAAAGAAGTATGCGTGAGACTTCTCAATAACGATTGCTCAGCGAAGAAATATGGGATACGTTTTAGTCTTAAAATAACATGTCAAACCCATCATGGAAACATGTTCTCCACAGATTGCGTTCGGGAATGCTTCTTCAGATCTCCATCATAAAAGCAGCACACACCGATTAAAATATACATAAAATCTAACGTGACGCTAGGCAAGAAATTCGATTTTTATTAAAGTTCAAAAAAGTTTGCAGTAAACTTTCAGCCTGATCTTCAAATCCTCACAATATTTTGGTCTTTTTTTCTAGCACCCCCCTCTCCTGCGGCTGTGCTGGTCTGTTAAGTATCTATAATTTTATTTGTTACCCGTTTGTGTTAGCCTGATAAGAGGTTAATTCTCCGAAACGTCAACGCTGTCTTTGTTAGTTTGGTAAAGTCCCGGTCTTTGCTGTCCCTTCACGACGTATGTCAAGATAGTTTGGTCAAGTTTCTACAAATTCCCTTCACAGACCAGGTGGTGAAGGAGCAACAAACAGACAACCCTGACAGTAATAAAATCATCTGGGGATATTAATTACCTCCCTACAACCTTCACTTCAAGCCACAATCCTGGGACATTATTATAACAGAGCAGAACCACAATCATAACGGAACGTTCTCACGGCGCTTGGCACTACCCAAAAGAAATATAAGACAATAATTAAAATAGTACATTGTACATATACAACAATTTGATTACCGAACAAAAAATAAGGAATGAAAATACAAAACCAGTTAGTTACACCAAAAGATAAACATCACATCAGGCCAACAAGGGGCAAAACGTATAAACAGAGAACAACAGTATGTAAAGAAAAAATAATTAATTTTTTAACATGGGGGTCGGGGGGTGGGGGTGTCGAGAAATAAGCAATGGTTATCTTCCCACATTTTCAAGACTTCTTCTTTACTCCCCTGTTCTGATTTTTTTTTGCATTCAGTGCCCTGCGCGATTAAGTTCTAGGGAGAGTCATTCTAACATTTTAAAAACTATGCTGAAAGAATTGACAATAAGCACCGTCATTGTTCGATTGTGAAAATATTCTGCAGGGCTGAAGACACAAAAGAGTTGTACAGACTCAAAAACTTAAATGAATAAAAATCTGCAACAAAACAGAGAGGAACTTAGGAACCATGTACACAAGCACGAGGAATTGTAGGCTGATAAACTACAACTGCTATCTCTCTTGTCTGTTTGTCCGTCCGTCCGTCCGTCCGTCCGCCTGCCTGCCTGTCTGTCTGTCTGTCCGTTTGTTAGACTGTCTGCATACGTACATGTGTGTGTGTGTGTGTGAAAGAGGCAGGTAGATAGGCAAACAGCAGACAGACAATGAGGAAATGACAATAAAACAAGGATTAATCACTTGACTGCCTGTCTGGTTTGCTAGAAGGGTGCACGGACACAAACACACCGACCGACGGACAGATGACTTCCTCACAAGTCCAACATCCTAGCGTTTCGTTACCTAATTCAAGAATTAATAGCCAGTCGAATAATTTCACCAGAAAATAGAATCCGACTGGGCCGGACCAAATTAGATTAGACCATGCGTCCTCCATGAAAGGGCGTGGTCCCTTTTTATGTAAGTATGAGAATTTCCATCGCTCGCCGTTTAATTTTGTTGAGCGCACCACTCGAATTACTGCCAGATTGATTTACGCGTTTTGCTGAACTAAGCTGGCGAAAGACAGCTTGGAACACAATGCGTCAAATTTTCTCCAACATAGAACTCACATCTTGAGCAAAGTTGTTTCTTGCAATACTCTTTGCTTACCTATGTTGTAATGCTGGCTAATACATTACAGCTCTGAGGGTGTGACGGACCGTAAATTTGCATGCTGACGTCCAAAACCATTAAACTCGTTACATATAGGTAAAGACTACAGATACCATACTGAGACTTACAGGCTTAATCTATCCGCAACAGACCTACGTGTGTTTCGAACCTTTACCTCTAAAGGGCACAAGAGTCATGCTTCATCTCTGAAGACATGTACTAATTTTTCAAGAGAATTAAAATTGCACATTTTTCCTTCAGAATGTACCTGTATGCATGGGGAATGTGAGTACGTCAATGGACGGGACTGTGGGCTGGGGGATTCTTGCTCTTTTTTTATTATTGTTTTGTGATTCTTTATTGCTGGGCTACAGAACAAGCTTGCATGATCCACTTACAAGACCGTCCCAACCCCAACCCCAACCCCCAGTCCCTTCGGAACGCTGCAATCGAAATCGAAAATTTTTGTGTTTGTGCAGCATGCTTGACTTTACACAAACGAGATGCACCCGGGAAATGTTTCACTGCAGTACGTACCCTGAATACCACCCGGCAGAAATCAGGAAGTCTGAAACTTAGCTGAAATACAAGAGCTTATCAACGTAGAACATCAATATCGCCACAGTTTGAAATAAGCAAACAGCAAACACTCTGCAGCCGATGTCTTCCTGTGAATAATAGCTGTACGTTTCTTATCTGTCTGGTGCTGCCTGTTTGTCAAACATCAACGTCACATCTGTAGCCGAGCGGCTCCAACTGCGCATGAAATGAAAATATAAGATTATCGTGGGCATCACTAGCTCAGAACGATTGAATGTGTTGAGGAAGAGCAATAGGCAAGGATATACTAAAAATCGTTAACGCTTAGGGCGCAAGGGGCGCAAGGGGCGCAAGGGGCGCAAAATGGCTGCTCTTGTCGTTCGGCTTCGCAAAAGATAGGAATACTTAAATGCTGTTTTCTTGTAAAGGCCGGCCGTTGTCTTATTTTCTAGTTCCCTCGTTCGTCGATCGGCCGGTCGCTCATACCCTCCCTCTCTTTCTCTCTCTGTTTCTATTTCCTTCTTTCTTTTTTCACTTTTTTTCTTGCTTGATTTCTTTCTTTCCTTCTTTCGTGACTTGTGTCATGCAATTTGCACATCCAACACCTGCTGAAAATGTTTCAATCTAGTCTGACCAGATAATTAAGCAGACGAGTCTACAGCCGTTTGAAGTAAGTTCTTTATTCTTGGTTAAGAACAGGTGTAATCTGGTTTTACATATTTTCTTTCTTTCTTTTCTTTCTTTTTGTTTCCCTCTTTTTCTGTCTGTCTGCCTGCCTGTCCGCCTGCCTGCCTGCCGGCCTGCCTGCCTGCCGGCCTGCCTGCCTGCCTGCCTGCCTGTCTGTCTGACTGTCTGTCCTTCCTTCCTCTCTCTCTCTCTGTCTGGCTGGCTAGCTATCCTTTACGCGTTCCATCCATCAATCTCTTCCTGGCTGTCCTTTCATTCGTTCCTAAATTCTTTCTTTGTCCTCTCTTCCTCTTATGCACGTATTCCCTCACTGCCTGAACGCGCTCAAAATAAACTTGAGAAGTCTTCCGGAATAAGCCAAACACAAAGAAAATCAAAACCGAAAACGTATGACTGTATTATTGTGTTACAACGATCACTCAAATCGTGAAACTAGAAAACGCGAAACGGCACAACAAGGAAGGAAGTCTTTAATATCGTCTATCGCTAGGACACGCGCTGTTTTTATGAATATCACACTGTGCGGTGTTAGTGCCATCATTGGCGGCATTCGTCAGTTCTTCGATATTTTTCTCCATTATAGTTTAATTTCCTCATCAGCTTGTTTCCTAAAGCGCATCGCCTAGTTCATGTAATAAAATACTTCTGGCGGGCTCGAGATTTAATTGTATCAGGAAATACTAGCACAGGGGATTATTTTGTTGATTTGGGGCGGAAGAACTAATCAGGGATGCTTCCCTACTGTCATGAAATGTACTTATAATGCATTGGGTAATGCACGAGTCAGTGAGTGAGCGAGGGAGGGAGGTAGGGAGGGAGGGGAGGGAGGTAGGGAGGGCGGGAGTCAGCGATCGAGCAAATGATGTCATATTTCCAGAAAAAAATAAATATTATTAAGTAACGGCTTGTGGAAAAACTATTTTTTCCTATTTCTTCACATACAGAACTACAAAAGGTTTTTTTTGCCTTTGGCCACAGTTTAAAAAGTAAAACATTCCAAAAATCTGTTTTCTCGTCTCTCGTAGTTCACACGCTTTCAATAAATAATAATAAAAAATCTGTCAAGTCTAAGCAGCTACTGACCCACGTCTGTCTGTAACGTCATTAAACTGACTGAGGTAAATTTTTTATGTGGCTTCTTAAGGCTTAGGTATTTCGTTCCTGACCGCGCAAGAAGCTGCTGGCAGCACCGAAGTGCTTCACCAGGAGACCGGAAGTAGTCCTCAGGAAATAAAAACTTGTCTTCCCGACACGAGGTTTCACTACCGCTCGCAGCATGGCTGCTCAGATCGCATCGCAATCCACCAGGCAGGCAATGAGATGGATTATGTCCCTAAACACACCAGCTGGGATTAACTCGTGAGTCTCCAAGCCAACTAAAACTGATCATAACATAGATTTGGTCCTCCCTGTTCGTGCATTCATAAGAAATTACGCGTCTCAAGTTGAAGTAATAATTTAACAGGTGTAGAAGGTATAAGATAAAGCTTTGAACAGCTGGCCTTCTTCTGTTTGAAATACAGAATGCCTTTTTTTCAGAAACGGCTCCTGTGGGCAAGCCCTTACAATCTCTACTCACTAATATGATTCATTTTATCGATTGTCTAAAAATGACTCATTTTATCGACTGAGCCAAAACGTAACTAAACTGAAACATTCTCAACTGGATTTTTCATCTTCCAAGCTTCGCGAGAGCCAGTCAGACTTTCGAGTAGATCTGTAGCAGAGGTCAGCTGCTCCTTAAAGAGAAGATTTGTTGAGACTGGTCGACGCATGGTGTTCGCGTGACGATATAGCGCTCTGACCTAATTAACAAGTCCGGTTTGTGGCGAGTGGATAAGTGCCCCAAGTACCTCCCCTCTTACAATCAATAAGGCTGCAGATTTCCTCTGACGATTCTTCGAGTTGATAACGACTAACCCAGCAAACGATCTGTTACTGTCCTTCGTTCTGTCATCCTTTGTTTTAAAAGAAAACCGTCCCCAGAAGCCCGTAGTTCTGTCATGCACAACACATCAATTTTGAATCGATGTTTTGGCCAAAATGTGTTGTCATGGCTACACGCTGAAACGAAGCATTCTGGCTGGTTTCTGATGAATGGACGATTATAGGACAGTTTGGCTGAAGTCAAGACGATAGACAAAAACTAACAAAAGCTAACAAAAAAAACTGTATTTTTACTGCAAAATCATCGTTTCTACGCCATTGCCATCGGTTTTTCCTCATAATCCCATACTGGAATCCCAGAACTATGAAGACAACTAACCGTATCGAAGAACAATGCAGGTCGACAGTAGCAGTAATTATTATCTTTCGCTTTTTCGGATTTACTTTCCTTGTATTAAATTAAAAGAATTGTGCTTAAGATTTACTGTTTCACTGTTTCGATCCGGATACAAATGACGTTAATGATCTTTATGGAAGTTGTTCAGGACTTTTTTAACACCATAAGACCCCCACTAATGTGTGCTCATATCTTGG
Source organism: Lanistes nyassanus (assembly GCA_004794575.1). Lineage (NCBI taxonomy): Eukaryota > Metazoa > Mollusca > Gastropoda > Architaenioglossa > Ampullariidae > Lanistes > Lanistes nyassanus. The sequence continues at coordinate 295,967 of SMGT01001670.1, read as the reverse complement.
AAAAGATCAAGAATTAATCCGTGCTAGGAAATCAGACATAAATCTAAAACGAGTGACAGCTTCGTTGACGATTTTCGTTTCCTTCACCGCTAACGAACAGGATCTGCGTATTCTTTTTTCCTGCCATTCCACGTTTGTTGTAAACAACCTTCAGTCATTCTAACGCCCGCTTCCAGTCTGCCCACAGCGCTTGTCGTCCTTGAGTTTCTCTCAACCGCTCGTCAAATTGCACGGTACAACCAAAAGGCAGGCCTTTAGGCAGCCCAAACACCGCTCGGAGTCCCGGATGTCGCGTGAAAGTGTTTGTACAGCCTTCCCCGTGTGCTCAGGGGCTTGGAGTGGCTTGGGGGACACTTGCCAAACAAAGTTAATAAAAAGAAACTTCTTTGATTGACTACATTAGCTTTCTGTAAAACTTCTGCTAGTCTTCCAGATTATAAAAGATGGTTCAAAATGGCGTCTGTGTTTGACGGTGCATGGAGGGAAATATTTCCACAGGCAGTAAGATTTGGGGCACTCGCGGATTTATTAGAAATTAGCGCAACCCATTTTGGTTCGCAATATTGCTGATTAAACGATAAATAAAGGTGCATGATTGAAATGAGAAAAGTGTTCCCCCAGGCTGGCTGTTAGCACCAGACATCACACACACACACACACATCCTGCGGAAAGAGTTTAAGGAACATGGGAGAAATTCCCTCTCTCAATACTTCGCCCTTGATCACAGTGCATTTCCGCTTGTGACGTCAGCAGTAGCATCACGTGTAATCTCGTGTTGCACTGATTAATTTAGGAGCTGCAGTCCAAAGTGTGTAACTCTCTGAAGATCTTCGGTGTTTCACAAGCGTCCGATGCTGTCCCCTGGCTGTTAGGCTTTATTACCATTCCAAGGTTTTCCTCGGGAGACAGGGCACTGAACGTTAAAATCAGTGCTTTAAATCTCGTGTTCAAGTGGGAAAGTGTTCAGTCCTAAAGCCGGAAAGCGGACGTTTAAGCAATATTTTTTTCGGAATGTGTTAGCCTGAAGGGGTATATAGCCTATTAACCCATTGATTACGCCTCGCTCTTTGGTCAAACGAGCAAACGTAGAAGTGTAACAAATGGCTCCGTTTATTTCAATGTTTATATGTGTATACCTGTATATGTTTCTATGATAGGTAAACGAAGTATATGTACGTATATAGTGTGTGTATACAGAGAAAGAGAGACGGTAAAATCCTACCTACACTTTTAAACATGAGATATTAAGTATATTCTACCTAGATAACCTAATAGTCTCTTTGCCACTACATATACTGCACCTTAAAAGTCGATAGAATTATTTTGGGCACTGCTTTACTAACAAAAACACAAATCAGAAACAAGTAATCAAATCGGTTTAAACGGATAACGCTACATAAAGCTCAACATCACAGAATGGGAAATAACTTGTGGGTTATGCACAACGCTGATTACAAAAAAACGCTTTGTTGACGACGTAGTAATGAATCCCCAACAACCGGCCCTTCGCCTTCCCCCCTTCCCCCCCAAAAAACAAAGAAGTTATGTGTCCACATCTTAATTAATCTTGGTCACCTTCGTCTGTATTTTAATTGTTTGGAGATAATCTTCTCTGTCTGCTTACGGAACTTTTTATCTCCGAAGTATTAATACACAGATACTGAGGCTTCCAAGAAGATTGCAACTAGAAAATCTCCCTTCGCACGTGCTGGTTCTCGCGTCGAGCAGAACGTACAGGGACGCGTGTTTGGGGGAAACTGTGTTGCCACAAGGCACGCGACTACTGGGGACCAACAGGAAGAGACTAAGATGGGGCGGGGTGGAAGAGAACCAGCTTGGCAAAAGTCCTTGAAGCCGAAAAGGTTGTGTCAAGGGTAAGAAACAATCGGCAAGTCGATTTGGGGCATTTACACGAAAGGTCTCCTCGCTTCCACTTGGAAGAAAGGTACATTTTCAGGCAATGGGTTTCGCGTCTCTCTCTCTATATATATATCCCTCGATAGTACGAGTGGTTAAAACCAATAAACAATGACCTCGATTTATTTGTGGCACGAGTTTCATCATTAATGTTTAATTTTTATTTTCCATTGGGGGACGGATGAGGGGAGAGTGGGGAGAGGCCCGGGTAGAAGGCGAGTGTTCACAAGATGATGCGATTGTTCTGTTCATTTGTTGTGTGCGCTGAACACTTTCTCACCCACTGTCTCGGGTCTTAAGCCAGCACCTGTATCACTCGGCTCGGAGAATGACTTTCACTCATGATGTATATTCTAGTGAATATTCCGATCTATGTGGTCTAGTGCATACTTTGATTTTTTGTTTTGTATATTATACTGCATACTACGATCTATTTTGCATATTCTAGTGCATACTTTGATCTACGTTTTCTGTTTAATGCATACCTTGATTTTGTTGTATGTTCTCGAGCATACTCCAATCTATGTTGTATATTAATTAACATGCATACTTTCAATGGCGTTGCTTTTTAATGCATACTCTGATGTATGTTGTATATTGCATTGAGCATTATGCCTTACGTTTTCCGTTGTGCATCAAGTTGTATTTTCCCAACAGGCCCATACAGTTTAGATTTACTTTTTTGGCCAGCTGGTCCAGCAATTCTAGTGCATACTTTGATTGTGCTGCATATTCTCGTGCATATTCAGATTTTTGTTGGAGGCCTATGTACATGTAGTTGTAAGTATTCTGCTTTGTGCTGTGCATTGTTATTTTACCGGCAGAATCTTAAGAATCTTATATTTGGTTTTGTTTTGTTTTTGTTTTGTTTTGTTTTGTTTTGTTTTGTTTTGTTTTGGTTTGGTTTGGTTTGTTTTGTTTTGTTTTGGTTTGGTTTGGTTCCGTTTTGTTTTGTTTTGTTTTGGTTTGGTTTGGTTTGGTTTGGTTCCGCTTTGTTTTGTTTTGTTTTGGTTTGGTTTGGTTTGGTTTGGTTTTGGTTTTGTTTTGGTTTCTTTTTTCTTTGGTGGAGGGGTGTCTGATTTGTTTTGTTTTGTGTCTTTCTGTTCTGTTGTGTGTGTGTGTGTGAAAGAGGCAGGCAGATAGGCAAACAGAAGACAGAAAATGGGAAAATGACAATAAAACAAGGATTAATCACTTGACTGCCTGTCTGGCTTGTGTTGGTTTTTTGGTCTGTTTTGTACTGTTCTGTTTTGTTTTGATTTGGCTGGATCAGCCATCGGGTTGACGAATCCGCAGTGATGATACCGGGCAGCTGGGCCATTCTCGAACATTGTACAAATGTCGGGCCAGCGTCGACTTGATGATTGGCATCGCGCCTTCGCTCCTTGGCTCACTTGAGGCAGGGCAGATGTTCAGACCGCTAGACGCCTTCCGTTGACAGTTCCCCGTCATCCGACGCTGCGAAAGACCCTGTGTGAACTCTGGTAAACGACAGTCTGAACTTGCTGTGTAGGCGGAGGGGCCAAAAAACTCATCAGAAAACACGATTTGCATAAATAAGAGACTCGTTTCAGACCCTGGGTGATGGAATAATTTCAGTTAAGGAAAGATTCGTGTTCCATATACGGAAGTCATTTCACCAGCCCTTCTTCTGCATGGCCAAGCGTATTTTAAGGATTGGTAAAGTCTAGCAGGCACTGCTAGGAGCAGAGGATTAACCGGTGTGCGGGGACGCGCGAGATTAAAAGATGATGCAAGCAGCGAGAAATATCAAACACGTCTATGCCTTGAAACACAGTGCAACGCGGCCTGCGTGAAAGATATTCCTACACTGTCATAAGTACTGCGCAAGATGTACGCGCAGTGAGCGTGGAAAGTGCATGAGCTGTGTTTAACTGCAACACGCAGGAATCTTTTCTCTTATTCCAGGGACTTTAAAGAGGTATTGCGATCGACAGGTTTTTTTTTTATAGATTTAAGAAACAGTTAAGCATCTTTAACAGATACTGGATTGGTAAATCACACAAAAAAACTCGAATCCGTTTTAGAGATATTTGACTATAAACATGGACATTTTCAGCTGCCCGCCCAAAACATCGCCAGGCTTCCAGTCCTGGGCGGAAATGAACCTGTGACGTCATGATTGTGTAGGCTAGGATCGTCTGCTTGTGTATAGTAGGGAGGAGAATGAACCGCGTCATCTCCTACGAAAGCAGCGACAGTGATGACAGCTCTGTTGAGACTGACGCAGATTAATACTAGTGACAGTGACGAATGCACATTGTTTACGAGCTTGTACAAGTAATTTTACATTTTAGTGGTAACCAATACAATACAGACAAAAGCAGCATGGCCATGACTTCACCAACCAAAGCAAGAAGGAAATATTTTATTTCTTGGTAACATTGCTATCACAAATATCTTGATGGAAGTTTGGGGATTTGACATTTGTTCCTGGAAAATAGTGACCATCATCAGTAAATAATATTCTTGTTGTCATATTCACGGTTCTAGGCTTTAGGTAAAGTTATAAACTGAACACATCAAGCAAACACAAAGTTTCTATTTAAACATTTTCTGAAGCTCGGGTTCCTCCTCTCCTGCACCCCGCTGCCTGACAATACACTAATAAAACTGTTGTGCAAGCTAGAAATTAAATCAGCTAGTACTACAAATTTAATTAGTGTTTCCATTGTGGCTGGGTGAAAGTGGTAATTCATATTCTATTCCTAACAGGGACTAAAGACCAGCAGAGAAAGAAAAGCATGTAAATGTTAGCAGTGCAGTGGTAATACTGGAGTTGTTTTGCCGTCACAATAAATTCATACTGTCACTCCTTGCTAAATAGAATAATTCATTTTGTTCTGAACTTAAAAAAATTAATTTAACATAAAATATATTAAATTATACTTAAGCATACAATCACATATTTGCAACCACTTCATAACACAAAATTCAGAATTAGATTTTAGAGTGCGAGTTACAGAATGAAGTCTTGACAAATTCATTTTATTACAAAATGAACTGTGTTCATTCCTCTAGTCGATGGCATCACCTCCCCTACACACACCCTTTGCTAAGGACTTGCCCTTACTATTATATCATTATAAACTATTACTATAACCTATAGAAACTTTGCACCCCATTCCAAGATAGTATTTCCACTAAACACTTCTTGATAATATGTTTTTAAAATAATTCTCAGGTGACATTTTCTAAAAATATTTTTCCTCTACATCTACAAGAATTCAGTTACTACTTGCCTGTTACGACCGAACTAAGGGTAATACTGACAGAAAAATGATAAGTAAGGAGTAATCAACAAAACAATCAGCATACCCTTGGATGTTTTCGTTTCTGATATGCAGATCTACCGACTAGTGTGCAGGCTAGCAAGTCGAGAGGCTATGGTTCCTGTGATCCTTGTTATTGTCACTATAGATTACTGTGTTATTGTCACTATAGATTACTGTGTTGTTGTCACTATAGATTACTGTGTTGTTGTCACTATAGATTACTGTGTTATTGTCACTATAGATTACTGCATGCAGGTGACATCGATGGACATGACATTGATGACATTGATGATGTCACTGTCCGTGTCACCACACAGTTGTAGTCGTACGTGGTTGCCATGCACGATTGAAGTACAAATGATGTGTACAAATTGGTCTATCAGTTATACAGAGCCATCAGGCAAACGTTTATATCACACGTCCAAACCGAACTCTCTTTTATATGCATGCAGACAGTCTAGACTGAAATGCAGAGCGCATCATGGAATTAATAGTTGGAGCGATGATCGAAAGCTGCTCAAAGGCTGTTCGGGACCTTTGTATAAATGTAACCCATTCTTGCCGATTTTTTTTTTTTGGGGGGGTGCAGAAAGGGAGTGTAGACTATAACACCATAAGAATATGTCCCCATTATCCACCACCACGGCGCAACCCCGTCTTTCCTTTTGAGGTCTGAGACCCCCTACATGGCTGTGTTAAGTGTCCTCTGCTAGTACACAACCGTGACGTCACGCGATCTCACTTCCGCTTTTCGAGTTTGACAAGGTGAACTTTTCCGAAAATAATTAAATACAAATTAACTACTCGGTTGTTCGCAAAATAATGAACTCACTGTTATTTGGTTCACTTATTGGCATCGCAAAACGAAATTTTGTCTTCGGTAGCAGTAGGACTTGAGCAAGAAGACATGCTAGTACAACAATTGGGTGATTAAACAAATATTAAAACTAAAACACAAAACAAACTACACTAGCGGAAGGGAGATTAACTAATAAGAACAGGCGACTGCCATCTATGTAATCCAGTGGTAAAAATAAAGATCCCCAAACTATTATTATAAACACAGGCAAGTTTTGTAGCCATCTTGCAAAAGATTACTCTTCGCTTTCTAAATGATTTTTTTTCCTTGTTTGAAATTTGTTTTGTTCGTTTTGGTTCAGTCCTCAAGAAGGTTTAATGGCCGAAAACCCTGACTTCGTCTGTGTTTGTTGACAGTCGACTGGGTTCATTGATTTGTGACTGTTTTTTACCGTAGGGAGAGTAAAGGAACGATCATTGAGAGTAAAAAATTTTCAACAGGGGCACTGAGTCAAGCTAAAAAGAAACACAACAAAGTCGAGGTTTCGGGGCACTGCCGCTTCATCACGACAAAACACGCAGCCCAAATAAATGAATGTTTAGTTGTTTTCTGAAGTTAATTGCAGGGTGGCCATCGTGCACTGAGCTGTCGGTGGCTTAACCTTCGGTAAAACGATTAAAGAAATCACAGGGTGTGAACAGAGCTGCTTACTAGGATGATGGAGTGCGCCACAGCTTGAGACCACCCGGACCAGTTCTGGCAGACAACTCAGCTTCGTATTTAAATCGACAGGAGAAAAATCGATAAGGATATTTATCTCTGCGGAGCGCTTCCATTCTATGTGTATAGAGTGTTCTGCTACACACCGATTAAAAACTGCACGCGTATTTATGATTGACAACTTGCAGCCTATGGGTTAAGACAACGTTGGATGGGGCCTGCGCGCAAGTGAACACAATGTTTGAAATATACTCACGTACATGCCTGTCTCTATCTACAAATATGTGTGCGTTAGTTTTAGGGTGTGTTTTAGCTTTGTGTTAGTGTTAATGTTTTTTACGTGTGTGCATGCAGGTTCACGTGTGTGTGTGTGTGGGGCGGGGGGAAGGGGTTGAGAATGTGCAGATAAAGACTACTGTAAATATATATATATAAACAACACACGTATTTATGTGCTAGCAACCAATTTATCCCTGTTTACCCCTATAGCCTACCTACCTACCTATGGCTTCGTATCGGCCCATTTACCTACCTGCATATTTATCTATGTCATGTACAATCTATCATGGTGTTCTAACTGCAACTAGTTAAAACTAATGGCATACTGGCCGATATATCGCATTATCTCCCGAAAGTCACTGCGGGGTTTCATTTTAATTTACTAATGGTTCCTAAGACACTTTTATAGTGAAACATAAATAAATAATTAATCTTAAAGCAGACGGCGCTGTGGTCTTGCGTCAGTGGTTGGACTCGCTTTTTTACGGGATTTTATTATTTAGCGTGAATTCATTGCTCGTATAATTGTGATCCGCGGCTGCGTATTGTTTTTCAGGTTTTCCCCCACTTATGTGATTTATTATTCAAAATCGGAAGCTGGAAGTAAAATCCCCTTGAGAAATAACACCAAAACTGTGAAAGTTCAACGACACTTATGGGGACAATAACGTGAACACCTAGATAAAAAGCTTGTCTTCTGTTTTCTCATTCTTCTGTCCGTCTGTTCCACCTTCTTTCTTTCTTTTTTCCGTTTCTCTCTTTCTCTTCGTCTCTTTAACTCTGTAACTATAAAAAAGATATGTTTAAAACATGCTTTCTAAGTTTAAGCAGATATTTTTATCATCTGTGTCGATGATATTGCTGTGGCAATAATCAATAATTTGTAAGCAGAAGGTAGTTTGAAGATTGTGGACAAAAAAAAATGCATAAAAGACAAGAAGCCGAACAGCAACAACAGAGAGAGAGAGAGAGAGAAGAAGAAGGGAGGAGGGAGAGAGGGGAGGGGGAAGAGAGAGAAGGGTTTTTTCACGATCGTAGAGAATTTACTAATGTGTTAAATGCAGGTGTGGTAACTTCTTGTGACACACATTCTTGGCACGTAATACTGTATTCATTTTATAAGAACATTTGGTGTGGACGCAAAATGCTGGTCAGGCCGGTGTTCTTCACAAGAAAAAAAGTGAGAGGACAGGTGAGCTGAATATGAAAACCAATGTCTTTTAATCAGTATTTAATCTCGCAGGCTGACGCAATGTACAACATAATTTTCCTTCTTTATTCACGCAGTGCTAAATCTTGTTGCCATGACAGAGGGATCAGGTAGACGGCTTTAATACGTTCAAACTTTTTCTCTGGTGAAGGAAAAAATGTGCCCAAGCGCTGCCCTCCTTCAGCAGGAGTGAAAGTTCAGCAGGGGACACTGACACAGGGTCAATCGTTGCACCGGTTTTGAAAAGAACTTTCGCTAGACCTTTGAGGAAGTTCCTTGGTTTTGCCGGCGTGCGCACTTCGAAGGCATCCGTGATTAGCGGAGCAAAAGAATGGAGATGGTGTTCTAAAAATTGCCTCCCATGGTAAAAGGGACCCAAGACCACAGTGACCTTGCGACCAGTCTCCAAACATCAGAGCGCGCCACGCTTAACTGGGTTCCAAAAGTAACAGACGTGTATAGCTTCTCCCATGCCCGTCTCCCGTCCAGACAGAAAAGGTATCAAGGCTTTGAGGAGAGCGAGAGGCAGTCTTCTCTGGGTGTTTGGTCCTTGTTCTTCGCCCCCAGCGGGAGGAACAAGGAATTGCGCGGTGGGGCTTCAGTCTGGGGTCACTTCCTTTTCCCCTTTGTAGGAAAAAATGGCAGGTCCCTCTGCTAAACTCCTACAGGATTTGCTTCGGGCAGAATGGTTTCAGTAAATGGGACCAGACAAGTCTCTCGAAGAGTTTATCGCGAGATCTAGATCTAGCTGATCTAGATCCAGATATAGATATAGATATAGATAGCTACATTGGTGGAGATAAAGATAAAGCCTCTCTATACATTCGTGCTGTAAACTTAAAAACATCATCGATACCGAAGTAGTAAATACGAAACATCTAATTAGTACAGCAATGGCTGGGAGCGGGGAATGATCTTTACAGCTTAAATTGCCGAGAAAGTGTGATGAATCTTTCTCACTTTCATTAAATAATTAGACAATTATATATGCTTCTGTCGCATTACTAAAATGCAACTCTTTCAAAGATGAGCAACTAGAGTAAATGTTTTTATTAAATGTATTTGATGCCTTCATCTTCATATGCAAAACAGTGCAGAACATCATTTAGTTCCATTTCAGAAAAAATATAAGCAACGAGATTGGGAAAAGTCACAGACAGACAGACAGACAGAGAGACAGACGGTCAGACGGTCGGACGGACGGACGGACGGGAGAAAGGACAGAAAGACACTGCATCTTCCTTCAGAGACAGAGATGTCAGTTAGTCTCGGTTCGAGTATCCCCTTAATCGTAAGTCTTGCGAAATCCAAGGCTAGACAAACAAGCCCTTCAACATAACTTTGTGTACTACCGCCAGAAAGCTATCGACCGCCTGTGGAAGCCTGACTGTCCAGACGTGTTAAAGCTTCCTTTCATTAGCGCAAATCTTCATCGCTTCCAGGTCTTCCTGGACAGTACACACAGCTTGCAAGTAAATATGTCAGCAGCTCCGATATTCCTGACGATCCGTGTGTCGTTCGCTCGCGTATGTTGGAGGCCCAGGACGTTCACAGACGTAAAACCATCTTTGTTACGATAAGAGAAAAAGACAGAAAGACAGAAAAAAAGAAAGAAAGAGCAGGCAAAAAGATATTTTAAGGTCCTAACGCGGTCATTTGTCTGAGTGTGCGTGCATGTGTCTGCGTGTGCATTTGTGCATGCCGACGTCAGATAGTACTATAACACACGACTTTAAAAAGAAGACTTCCTTTAATGTCCGTGGTTCGTGTGGCGACAGGCAGTGCACGGGAGAATACCGTTTTTGACGAGACCTAACGATATCTCTTCGCGCTCGTTCGGCCCTTAGCTTCCTAATGTCTTCCGTTCGAGCTCCCTGCAGTCCGCACCGGGTCTGCTGGCAGTCGGCCCAGCTGTGTGGTCGTGATTGTTGCTGTAGACAGGATCGCTACGGACACAGTGGTCGCTGTGGTAGCGGCCTTGAACTCGCCAGCTAGGATCAAGTCTGGTGCCATCAGACCGATAGATAACAGTCAGGCTAACATGACGCACACACGCGCCTGAAAGTCACGTACGCTCAATACATGTATAAGCTGGTGGATGCAGTCAGTCACCCGCACACACACATACACATACACATACACGCACGCATAAACAGTCAATCGCAGGAACGCATGATAGTAGTTAGGTAGGTAGGTAGGTGGGTACAGAAAAGTTTTACGTAATAGGAATAGGTAGTTAACTGGCAAGTTAGTAAGTTGATGTTGATAAATAAAGGTAGTGTGACGATGTTTCTAATTACCGCATTGGGTTAAAAAAACACTAAATCGATCCCCACAAGGACTGCTAATGCGATGCACACGAAAATGCACGGCATGAATGAACGTTCAACGTGGATAGATATCCCTCCCTTGGTCGCATGCGTCTGCACACAGTTATGTTGAGCGTTTCAAGTACTTCCTGTTGAAGTGATAATACGAAAAAGAGGCGCAAATTATTCTTGCAACACAGCCCCGATATTTTGGCCTAATTGCTGAAAAAAATATAGGTTTTATGGTGAGTTAATTACAAAAAAAAACAGCAAGCGTCAGATCAACTTTTTTGTGGCGGTTATACCTTCGCATTTTGTATTGTTTGTTCGACTAATTGAGTCGTAAAATGAGCTGGTATCGCTGCTGTTTGAGGACGGTTGGGAAATGATTAACTGACACTGGTTCTTCTGAAGAGCGGCACGTTAATGGCACCTGCTGATTACCTGCTGATCATGTTAAACAAGTGGTGTTGTTCTACAGCGAGCAGCTTCACGTCCCTGCTGAGCTCGACGCGGAAAACCATAGCTACGCCATGTTCATTTATCTGTGTTACCCTAATCCGTGTGTGTACGTCAGTGCGCTTGTCGGTAGGTGTGTGTTAGCGTGAGATATGGCTGACCACATCCAGAGAGAGAGAGAGAGAGAGAGAGAGAGGAAAGTAGAGGATAAAGAAAAGGGAAATCAGGGTTAAAAAAATAAAGGAAGGTAAAAGGTGAGAAAAGCGACGATGCGAAGGAAGAAGGAAGATAAAGGAAAAAGGGGGCAGCTTGGGAGAGAGAAACAAATGGTTTATGTTCCAAATACAGATTAAAAACCTGAGATAAAATCGTGGACGAAACAAACAACTCACATTTCCCACTTCAAATATCTTGTCTGTGTAGTCAAAAATGCCCTATATCCACGAGGTTTTCTTAATCATGATAACTGTTTTTTTACAAGACACTGCATCATACTTTATTCTTTGTTGTTGTTTTGTTTTGTTTTTTCTTTTTTTAGTCCCCTCTCTCCATTCTTCCCTAATGTGAGGGCTCTGAATGTCTTTCCCTCCCTTTTTTATGAGAAGACCTTTTACAGACTTGAAAGAATGAAATAAAAAAATCAAAGTAAACCAAACAAAAAGAAAGAAAGAGGAAGAAATGGTAGCAGCGGGAAGACAGGTACAGAGGTCCTACAGACACATGGCAAAAGGCGCAAATGACACTACGGCATGTTCCGCACGTGCATGTACGTCAAGCTGGAAAAAAACTGGTAAGTATGTAATTGTCACATTTATCTCAGCTTTTCAAACGTGCTCTGTGGGCAAGTATAATCCCCGCAAGAACATCTGAACTGTACGCGCAGTCACGGACACAACGCGCAAAGGCGAAATTGATGTGGGACAGATGAAGATGAACAAAAAAGTCGCAGACGATGTCGTTACCACCCGGAAGTTGTTCTGTGACGTCCCACGTGACCCAGGAAAGTCGCTAACGCTAGCAGAGCGCATGCGCGGCGAAGGACGGCCGGTGGACCGGAAGCGGGCTTGGACAGCTGGCAATGGCGTTTGAAGGAGACGGAAATTAGATTTAGCTGGGTATCTTGAAACATCACTTGTCCAGGTTTGGGTCATTATGTTCTCTGACGGACTGCATCAACAGAAACCGTGAGAGGAGACACGTCCTTCTGTCTCTCCTGCCTGCCTGCCTGCCTGCCTGCCTGCCTGCCTGCCTGCCTGCCTGCCTGCCTGCCTGCCTGCCTGCTTGCCTGCCTGCCTGCCTGGCTGAGCGTGGTTCTATCTCTCCTTTCTTCGCTCTCTCGTGCTCATCTCTCGCTCTCGTTCCCTCTCCCCGCTCTCGTTCCCTTTCAGCTCTTATTCCTCTCTTCTCCCGTCTGTCTCACTGTCCCCATTCGCTCCCAAACTCTCCCCCTTCACCTCCCTTGTTCTCTAGCGATATCTACCACCAGATCTTAAACAGGGGAAATCTTCAGCTTGGCTTAAGTATACGCAGAGCAGTTCACGGTTTGTCTTAGGCAACGTGTGCATTTCGTTTTTCAGACATAAATTCAAAGAATTTTCTTCTTGAAAATGAAAGGTTTCTGTAATTGAGAAAACAATTTCACTTACTACAGAAATCATGAATTCACGATCTCTCAGGAGTTTACCACCAACCCTCTCATGTTTAGAAATTTTACATATAATTGGTAATTACGTTTCAATGGTGGCTTCTTAAAGTATAATTATATTTTTACAGATAGAGAAGCTAGTTGCCCATACTGTGATAAAGACATCCACGAAATGACGAATTTTTGCTGGGAAAGATATTACAAGAGAAACATTTTAAGTGTTTAGTACCAACAGCAAAGTACGTGTAAAATCGAGGCAAATGATAGAAACTTTTGGGGATTTTTTTTTAAGTTTACACGTCCTTAGAACATGTGGGTCAAGCGTACGGAGCGCGTTTTCTGAACGTGGTGAAGCGCGATATTAATGTAAATAATAAAAAAATAATAATAAAAATGACCTGGATTTGCAGATAACGCACTGCAGTATTTAAAAAAGTACAGTATGGTTTCATGGGGAAGTCTGGCACAGTGGCATTTACAGGCGTAGCAAATCCCAGTCAACTGGGAAAAAATCTTGACTAGGCCAACTCAATTTTCTTATTTGCGAGATGCTGATACTGAAATGCAAATATTTTCATCTTTCCGGGTTAGGCCAAAAGCGTGGCATCACTGAAACACCTGGTTACAGGTAATTAGCATACCTTCCTACCTGTCCTTAAGGCGGTAGGTGACTAGATAAAACATGGGAGGTGTAAGGAACCCGCGAGTCATTAAAAGTGAATATAGGTTAATGGGACTCTTCTAAAGTTTTGCGAATCTTAAACAATTCTGTTTTGAAAAAGTGTATTTTCCCATTAAAATATGGCTAAATATTAGTGATCTCATGAAAAAGGAGTGTGCAGTTTTATGTTCTCTAAATCGGATGCACAAGGATGTGTTACTTTGAAAGCATTCCACCTTACAAGACCTGAAAAATACGTGTTAGAAGCACATGTGGAACCCGAAACTGGTTAACGTTTTGTTTTTTTAATCCTTACGCGAAGTGAAAAATGGAGAAGCTTATCTGCGCCATATGTATACGGCCTCTATCCGCCCCCATGTTTCTGCGCTCTGCTTCGGAGACGCATAAAGCAAGGGATGTCAGTCCCGTGGTACGTTTTAAAATGATGGCCATCTCAGAGTTTGTCAAGAGCGGAGGAAAAGGGGGAAATGACGTCAAACTGCATCCATCCTAACCGCCACCCCACCCTAGCCTATCCCCCAGGAGAAGCGCGAACTTCGCAGAGGTCAGTACAAAAGTGTATTGAACACGAGAAAAAGTTTGAAAGTCGCCTCCCCCAGGGCTTGACTCGTCGACATAAGCCGGGCTTGCATCTGACCGAAACAGATCATCTATCGATTAAATGCCGGGAAGAAACGCTGCCTGATAGAACAGTTTCTCGCTTGAATGGCGAAAGGACTAACGTCGCTTTGCTAGGCAGGAGGATGTAGCCAAGGACATGGGTAGGGAAGAGGACAAGAAAAAAAAAACTAAGGAAGGAATGAAATAGAGGGTGGAGGTGGTTGCTGGATCAGGGGTGTAGACAAGGGCTAGCGGATCGTGAAGATAGAAAAAAATGCACGGAAGGTGTGAGCTGTGGGTGTGGGTGTAGTTACTGGACGGGGGTTGACAAGGATTAAAGTAAGAGTGCAAGAAAGTTTAAGGGACGAGAGCAGGTGTCTGTGCGATACTTACAGAAGGTATTTTTGTTTATTTATTCATTCAGATATTGGGAGCCTGAAATCAGAACAAGCATACTGAAAAGCAAGACGTGTTCAGAACATAATCGTTGTGTCATTGTCACACACGTTATGCCTTTCTCTATCCTAAGAAAAAAAACCTGAAGGTAATATTTATACCTTTGAGTGCAAACGATTGGCTCTACATTTATCAAACAACAAAAGCCTTGATTTGATTTGCATTCGTTTTAGTTTTGTCTGTTTTGTTTTGCTTTGTTATCTTCTCGGAAATGTTTTGTTTGATATTACATATCAGGCTAAGTAAGGAAAAGTGGTCATTTAGTACAATTTTTGTTATGTATGTAATAATGACTCGAAAATATTAGCTGTCAAGTCTAGAAATTACTTCACGAGACAATTGTGTGGTGAGATTATTTCTTGCTGCCTACTGTTTCTCTGACATCAACCCTGAAGCCCGAACAGAAAGTATAAGTCTTTAACGTGCTGTCGCCCACTGGAATTCAGCAAATCTGGCAAAATGGCGAGAGTAGAAGGGGCTGTCTGTTCTCCGTGTTCTGAAAACGTGTAAGTTCTGGACTATTGGCTGGTTAGATCCCCTGGGCCCAGTCCGGGTCCAAATTCGAAACTGAGTTGTGATTGAAAGTCTAGGCAAGACCGCTCGTTTTGAGGTGGCGACAAATGAACGCTGTCTGTGACAAGTTTGGGGTTTTGCTGGAGACCTGTGGCGTACCCTTACTTTCCTCCCCCACCCTGCTCCCTGAACCATTCTCTGGGCGAGCGCAAACTATTTCAAGCCTCGCTCTGGAAACTGCGTTACCTACTGAGAGGTATGAAAGCAGACGCGTGGCTTTTAAAGTTAAAGGTCGAGGCATGGGGAACACTTCCTGTGTCACGTTCGACCCAACTGTGCCAGCCAAGCCGCTCAAAGAGATTCCCCAACCCTCGTCCAGTTCTTCCCTTCGAGACCTCATCTCCTCTGCTCTCCTGGGGTATTAATTCACGATTGGTGGGTTTTGTAACCCGCGTTCACGGCCTGCATTGGAATTCGAACTCTATGAGAAAAACACAATACCGCACTTTTCCCCTGCTTGAACGAATGGGCAAATGCAAACCTGCCTACACCAGAAGAGCGAGGTTTGAAAGTTCTGCTCGTTCACTTTAGCGCTTTTCTGCCATTGTCTGTCGGGACCTAATGCTTGGTATCTTCTTTCATGTCATCGACGCAGGCTAGGGATTAGAAAAGGCCAGCTTTGTTCACAACTCAATTTGTTCCCTCCACACTCTTCCATTTTCTTTTTTCATTGGCCAGACGGCAAGGGGTGAGAGATTTCTGTTTCGCGGAGTCACAACACGGTCCTTCCAACGACCCTTCAAGTACAGCCATCTTTTCCTGGTGAGATGGAAATGACTTTTAATCCCAGCAGCCAAGGCTCACAGCTCTTGGGAAAACTACAGAAAAATAGGATTTCTTTCACAGCTCTCGGTGATAAATGACGGACTGCTCCGAAATATGAAATGTAACGAACAGTCCCCGCCCCCACCCCAACCCCAGTCGACTTGGTTACTTACTGTTCCTATTGGCAAAGGGAGATAAAAAAATCAAAGCCGAATTTGATTTGAGAGCCTAAAGGAACGCATGCTGCGATTTTGCAAGCAAAAAGAACAATTACAGAACCAATGTCAGACGCTGATCACATAAACAGTCATAGATTCTTTCGGCAGAAAGAACAAAATTAGAGTGAAACTTTGACCACGAAAGGCGGGATAATCCTTTGGGGAGGGTCGTGTCCGGCAAAGATCAGTTAATCAATTGAATTTCCGACCTTCCCTGAAAGGAAACGCGAAGAGCTGCGCGGGGTGGGGCGGCCTGGGGTGCGTGAAGGTGGAGAATGAAATAAATACGTGTGTCGGCAGCCCATTGCATCCGTCCTGTGTGGCGGGACTGCCAGACGCTTAGACAGCGCTTAGACTGCGCCTGGCAGTACGGCCCACACCGGACGGATGCAATGGGCTGCCGACATTCGGTGGAACCCGCAGTAGGAGGAGTAGCAGCAGCAGTTGCTGATGGTGGTGCTGGTGGTGGTGGAATACAAGATAATCACATTGACGAAGGTTCTGAGGATTGCTCCCGCAGCTGCTGGTGACTAGCAAGCACAGAGCTTCTGAAGCAGGCAAATGCATGTGCGTGAACCCCCGTGAACAGCGCACAACCACAGTCACACTGAGTATCGCTTCGTGGTGGTGGTGGTGGTTTTTCATCATCATCATCATCATCATCATCATCATCATCATCATCATCATCATCATCATCATCATCATCATCACTAATACAGAAAGACAGACCCTGACGAGAACATTGACAATGAAAGTACTAATACATCTGAAGAATCATATAAAGAAGTATTCTCATACATCTACGTCTATACATATTTGTTTCGTATACAGACAAAAACACGAAAACTCGATTTGAGGCTCAAATGCTCCAAACGTCGACAAGAACCATAACACAAATGTCAGGCGCAGGATTTGTGCTGTTCTGTCACGTGTCTCCTGAGGAAGAACCCCCCGCGAGCGCGCGGCTGGGGACGAGGAGGTGGGAGCGTGGGTGGGGGGGGGGTCGGTGTCCTCTATCTCCTGACGTCAGAAGCGGCTGGTGTTGATATTTCCATGAAATGACATTACGCGTCAGTGGGATTTTGGTCTGGCAAATGTTCCAATCGCGAAGGATGGCTGTGTATTCGGCATTCCAGAACGGACAGGCTGAATGTGACATTTAACATGTATG
This sequence comes from Lanistes nyassanus, assembly GCA_004794575.1. Lineage (NCBI taxonomy): Eukaryota > Metazoa > Mollusca > Gastropoda > Architaenioglossa > Ampullariidae > Lanistes > Lanistes nyassanus. Next base: position 278,867 of record SMGT01001670.1, on the reverse strand, counting down.
AGAAACCACTTTGTTTCATCGCTTTCGGCCTAATCAGCGGCAGCAACAACAGCGCTGGCATTGTCGTCATCATCGCCATTGTCATAACCATCAAACAGGGTTTATGCCAGCAGCATCGATATACTTTCTTCATTAATTTTCCTACCTTCAGGAAATCTTTCTGTACAGTAACTCCTACAGGTTGCTCTCAAGCGATCAGGTTGTAGCGGGGATCACGCAGCCGTAATCAGCTCGCTCAGAACATTTCTTCCTCCTGATTGTATCACTTTCCAACAAACAAAATCAGAAAAATAGACTACGATGCATCTTTTTTTCGGAGTGCCCTCATGTTTTTGTCAGTTTTGAAGGGTGTTAGACTGCAGGTTGGGTAAGTCGGCAGATGAGGAATCCCCAGAGCTAGTGTACTTTCCAAGGCCAAGGGCACAGCATGTGGCTAAAGATCTAGCCACTGTCTGCTCGCCTGACGGGTTCTTTATAACTGCGAGCATTTAAGTGTCTGGTTCAGCTGATTGCTTCCCCTTAACCATTAGGTATGCAAATCTGTTGTCCTATCCTGTACCTGGCCCGTGCTTGCTTCAAGAAACACACGCCTGTCTGCTTGCTGCCGGAGTTAACCTTTTTCGAAGGAATGTCTGTAAATTTCATGAAAGCGAACATTTGGACCCAGGAGGTTTCCTCCGAATTGACCAGTAAGTGTTCGAGGATAAATCCTCTCGGATGAGGCCGCATTCGCGACAGTCTGAGGTACGGGCACTTCACAGGCGAGGAAACTCATCTTTTGTTAAATATACTTTTACTCTTAATACCAAGTACACGTAACAAACTACGCTTTATTTTCAGTGAAATTTTCTGGGATGAGAGTCTTCTTAACATTAAGAAGACACGTTCGCATAATCTAAACATTCAGGACGTCTCGTTGTCACCAACATGGCTTCTCTGACAATCTCGCAGCCATCGGTGATGTTATCACCAGAATCAGCAGCGAACTGCGGGCTTTCCTGTTGCTGACGTCACGGATCTCGCAAAATCTCGCCGCAATCTCATTCTGTAGAGGCGGCTGCTAGTGCACGGGAAGATATCGATTCAAATTATTTTACCGAAGTATACACACTAACAACCTAAGGCTAAAAAAATGCTGAAAAGTTAAATCGTTTCTGTAATAAGATACACGATACGAAGTTAATACGGTTTATTATCTCAAAAGAGAAATTCATACGCACCGCTGCAGACGGTGTGAGACAAATTTGAGGACAAGACAGAACACAAAATCACATGCATATACGTCACAGTAATTACACCTCATAATCCCATTATAAATATGAGTTTATAATGTTGTAGAAGGGCTACTGTGTTTTTCTGTTTTTATGGTAATGTGTCAGAAGAGTTTATCCCATCGTCCAATTTTGTTGTTTTCAGTTTTGCTGTTGTTGTGGTTTTTGTTGTTGTTTTGTGTGTGTGTGTGTGCGTGCGCGCGTGTGTGTGCGCGTGTGTGTGTGTGACCATTAAATACACCCCCTGCATTCAACTTGATTATATTGCTTCTTTTAGTCAGTTTGATGCAAACCACAATAAGGCTTAACAGGGAGATAAGCTTATGGGGTTGAAGTGAAAACAGACCCAGTCATTAAGTTTGATTCAACTTAAATGCTAACGTTACGGGATCTGTAATGTCGCGCTGATAGCCTTTGGGGTCAGGCCAGAAGCTCAAACTAGATGATCAAGTGAAACGAAAGAATGCAATTTCTTCGATTCTGTCTGCAGGACGGAGTTCTCTTCTCCTTCGCCTTAGTTCTCTAGCACACTCCTCTTCCTCAATCCCTAGCGACAAACGGTCCTCATTTCTAATCATCCGCATTATTTGTAGCCGAGAACGGAAAGAGGAGAGAACTCTCAGCGAATGGTCGGAAAACAAGATTGCTCTGACGGACGTGATAGCGCTTACATGTTTAAGGCCGCGCGAACCCTCTTGGCAATGTTAGCACGCTGCGTGTATTTCCGTAAGAAAACGCGAAAGCTCAATATTGAACTTCGGTCTATGACAGTGTGTGATCTACGATAGGCAAGAAAAGCCGTTGAAAGCTCTGTCCCCTACACATGCTGGGTTCTTGTATTCGACTAAGTACAAACGTGTTTTTGCTTACTGTTTGTGTGCGGGATTTATCTGTGTGTATGCTTGTGTCGCGCGCATGTTTGCGTGTCTGTGGTTATCCCGATGAGTGCGCGCTTATTTATCCAAGGCTTGCTTTATGTGTGCGTGGGTACGCGTATGCATTTGTGTCTGCCTATCTGGCTGCTTGATTTTCTTACTTTCGTGTTTTATCGTTCTCTTTTTTATGTCTTTTTGTCTGTCTGTCTGTCTGTTTTCTTTCTTTTAGTTTCTATTTCTCTTAATTTCGTTCTTCGTTTATCTTTCTTTCCTTTTTTTTCCTTTATTTGTTTCTGTTCTAGTGCTCGTAGAGAAAATGCTCGTTTCCTTTCCTCTTACACTCATCTTTGAGAATCCGACAAAGAAAATTGCTACAGTCTCACGGAAATGAGGTGGTACTTTCTCAATCTTCTGAATAAGGTCGTTTAAATGCCAGATTCCACAATTGCCAGACGCGGAGAGAATAAAAGACCCACATGCGCTGTTTTCTATCTTTTTATTTTTCTTTGTGAGTGTGTGTGTGTGTGTGTGCATTGGTAAGTTCTTGAAGATACTCGTTCACGCGTTTAACTTGCATACGTGCAGGTTGCTAGGGGTGCAAATTGTTCGTTTGCTAACCCCGCTGCTTGACTGCAAGAGAAAGCAGATGGTTAGTAGGCCCCTACTCACACTGAGGGACATTCCAGCCCCTGATTATTTCAGTGGCTCCGGCAGGTCTAACTGTCTCTCGCGCCATTCAGCGGAAGCACCGCTGTCTTGAAAAGCTGCAGCGATTTGTCCGTGGATGAGGACCACAAGATTACACTCCTTGAACCTTGTGACCATGCTCCTCCGTCCCTCCTAATCACGCTCCCCCCCCCCCCCCCGCTACGCGGTCGAGGCGGTTTTTCAGTCTTTTGTTATCTCGCCTTTGGAAACCGACTAACTCCGACGCTCCCTCAAAATTAACCCTTTCATCCTCGAAACTTGTGGTCTGATCGATGGATCGATGAACACCGAGCGTCCCTCGCGATGTTCATGTGCCGATAAAATGAACAAAAATTTGCTGTCACCCACGTTAAACTAGCAGCCGATAGTCACCTTCGATAGTTCTTATCATAAATGTAAAAATTATCTACAGGGAGGTAAACGCTATAACCATGCGTCGTCGAACACTTTCACGCAAGCCGCGAGCGCGACAGGGGTCGCCAATCGCCCAGCAGGAGACAAAGGTTGATGGTTCACGCAATTAATGCAGCAGACACATGCGTGTAGCGGTGTTTGCCGAGTGCACCCGGATTGGGTGGCAGGTCAGTCAGTGCTACGTCGGGAACAAATGCGGTCCCGCATCACATGATGCATCAGCACAAAGCAATCCATCAACTTTCGTTTGTCTGCAGGCGACATCCTGTCTTGTCAGCATCCGTGCCAGACACCGTCCGTATAATACTGTGTACAGTCTTTCCTCGGCCGTTCATGAATAAGGAGAAAACGTTGGTCTCTGAAGCTACACAGCCCGTTCGAGAAAGACAAAATTAAACGCATTTAAAAGTGTAATGACAGCAGAATCCTAAATCTCGGTTCACTTGTACTAACATACGGCTATTTTCGCTCATGTGAAAGTCTGTCGTCGAACAGCAGAGGTTACACTGCGCAAAACTGTGCGTTAGGCAAAGTGGAAGCTTGTGTTTTTATTATCTCTTAAGAGATATCTCACTTAAATATATATATTAAAAAATCAACATATTTTAGCTTTGTGTTAAACAGTTCTTTATATACCTTTTGTGTATGGGGAGATAAGACAGGAACTCTTATTCAGCATAGAACTGTTAGTTTGCTGTCATCAGCCAATTAGCTTGTCAGCGGCTAGCTCTTTGAACCTAATTACTTTCTTTCAGGGGTCAGCTCTGATCTGATCTGTGTGGAATGCACTATGATACGATCCGGTGTGATGTACACTATCATACTGTGTTACCAAAGACCCTTTAGTTACACCAAAGCTGGAAACCAAGGCAAGGTCACTCTGACCAAGTATGGCGTACAAGGGAAATCATTTTTTCTCTTTCCCCTTGAGGAAGAAAGGTGAGTGAACGGTGAAATCCCTTTTGCAATACCCATAACAAAGAGTGTATTTCTTCCTGAAGTTTGTGATGATCCAGGTACTAAAAGCAACATAACCGTACTGATGTGAATGAAAAGCACTTCAAGAGTTTTAGAAGCTTTTATTTAAAAGATTGACATTCGTTGTCCTTAGGGTCACAGTACACCAAGATCTTTTGGCATTTGTTCAATGAGTTGTTAAATGCATCATTAACTACATAGAAAATTTAACCTACTGGGAAACAGTTTTCAAAAGTTTTTGCCAAGGTAGATGCGTCCTGAGTTAAAGCTGCTTTTGACCTGTGGATGACTGATTAACGGTTGATGGATGGATGGATGATGATGATGATGACGACGACGATTTTTTTCAGTTGTGCAGAATCATTTTGTCTTTCATTTTTGTGGTGTTCTGCTGCTAAACTAAAATATGTTTCTCAGCTTACTATATTTTGTCATGTTGGTGTGACAAATACTGCTGGAAAAACATTGTTTAATTTAAAGCAGAGATATTGATTTGATTTTTTTAAATATATACCGTTGGAGATGAACTCCACATTGAGCAGTAACCATTGCTTCACAAAAAACTCTCTTAACTCTATTTTCTTTATACAGTAGGAGCGGTTTCCTCTTTTGTTTGATACTTTTACTGTTAACGTAATACACACAGGACAGCAAATATTGCAGTTCTCACATCAAATTGTATGTGCATGGTTTTTAGAAATCAATTTATACGTACACTAGTCATATATGCCTTCTTAAGGTCTACAACCATGTCATGTAATTTGGACTTCTTTTCATTTCTCAAATTATGGATTATGTAAGATAATGTTGAAACATTTTGAAGATGTGCTGATAATGTTACGATTTTATGCTAAAGGACTTGAAAAGTCATTATCTTTGAAGCTGCAATTGCTATGTGAGAAACAGAATAGTTGTTTTTTGTTGGGTTTTTTTTGGGGGGGTGGGAGGAAGTGTTTCCACCTCGCGGTGATTTCGCACTGAAGGGGAGGGGAAATAGGTGAGGGGAAAGGGAAGGGGTCTTCAATTTGGTGTCCTGCACTGGTGGTGGCTATGTGTGGTCCCGCTGGCTGGCCTCTCTCCTAGTGCACTGATGATCGCTTGAGTAGCTGGAGTGGTGGAGTTTTCGCTGGTCAGACCTACCGCCGCTGCCTCCCTACATTCTTTTTATCTCTACCGCTAAGGTGCTTCGTGTTATATTAGTTTACTTTGATGTAGTCTGTTTTTAGTTTTAGTGTTTTACTGGTATCTTCTTTCCTATAGCTTATTTGCTTTTTTAGCTGGTTAATTCCCCTTTTAGTTTTGTATTGTTTAGATATATCTAATATCTGGGTGGACATTAACTACCTGCATTGT
>SMGT01001670.1:246956-272866 GCA_004794575.1 Lanistes nyassanus | reverse complement strand
GCCGCTGCATCCCTACATTCTTTTTATCTCTACCGCTAATGTGCTATGTGTTATATTAGTTTACTTTGATGTAGTCTGTTTTTATTTTTAGTGTTTTACTGGTATCCTCTGTCCTATAGCTTATTTGCTGTTTTAGCTGGCTGGTTAATTCCCCTTTTAATTTTGTATTGTTTAGATATATCTAACATCTGGGTGGACATTAACTACCTGCATTGTCAGTTCCATTATGCGTTGTCTTATATTTTTTGGAGGGCTAAGAGAAGATTTTAGGTTTATTACTAGATTAAGATTTTGCATAGCATTTTTTAGTTCATCTCTCTCCTGACTGTTTAGGCTACATTCTAGCAGGACATGTGGTGTACTAAGTCTGTCCCCACAACTACAGGCTACATTCTAGCAGGACATGTGGTGTACTAAGTCTGTCTCCACAACTACAGGTTACTGGGTCTTTACGGTTAAGGTGGTGTTCTCCATTTAGTCTCATTCTGGCTATCCTACTTTGGTTGGATCTATTGGAATGGAACAGTACTAGTTCGTTACCTGGTAGTTCTTCTAATTCTCTCCTGGTGCCTTTGGCTTCCTTTTTTTACTTTTCTTCCCACTGTATTTTAGTTGCTGGTTTGAGGACTATTTTTCTCGTTTTCTTGTGAAGCAATGGTTACAGCTCAATGTGGACTTCATCTCCAACGGTATACATTTTAAATGTGCAGAATGGTTCTGTACATTTCTTAATATAAACAAATGTTGGTGCAAAAATCAGTTGATTTCAGTGTTGTACGTTTCTGGATTTTTCATCCATCATAACTGTACATTATGCATTACAAGCACCTCATCATCTCAACATATTGCACATCATATGAATGATCAGTAAAACACGTGGTTCGTCTGAATAACAACAGTCAATAGTAATTGCCCTTTAAGACGCTTTTTACAGGTAAAACTACCACTAGTTAATCACCCCACATAGTCTATTACCAGTACCATGGTGGTTCCAAGGGACGGTATTCGTCTTGTACGAGTTGTTCCCCCTGAATTGTCAGTTTTTCAGTATAGCAGTATCAAGGAGTTTACATTTTTCGAGTAACTATAGGGTCTTTGGTACTACACTGTAAATATCCATGCACGCACGCACGCAAACGCACACACACACACACAAGCGCGCGCACATAACATGCCTTGACCCACGACTTAGCAAAGTTGTAAGCATTGTCACTGTTTTCCATCACGTCTGTGTAAACTTTCATAGTGCCCAGAGCGTTTGAGAAGCTTAAGATCACATACTTCTACACACACAGCGAAAGAGTGTAGGTGGCTACAAGACATTCTTAAGTCGTAAAAGCTTACTGTTTTGTTTTTCCTTTACATGTACTTTCAAATTATGCCCAAATTCCCCCCATCGCTTGCCGAAGGCAGAACATTTACCATACACAGGCTGTCTCCAGACTGCGTTGAGTGTCGGTATTTAAGCATGGAATATGTCTAAATCCTTTTTGAACAAGCGACCCCACCCGTGAGGTTATACTTGTCTCATTCTTTGTTCTCTGTAACACTGCCAACAGCATTTAACCAAAACTAGCTAACTGCCTTGCAGCCTGCGTGGGTCTCTGTGCTCACACGACATTCCTTCACCAACGGGACAGCACTTGTCCACGCGTCTTCAAACATGGCCACATCAGCTCCAGCGAATTTTTTGTGCTAAGTTTCGTTGAATTTCAAGATCCGCAGCTAAAATCGACTCGGTGGAGGAGGACAACCTGAGGAAGCTAGCTTTCGGAAGCCAGCTGATCTGAATGTCAGATATACAGATATACGAATATACGGATATACGCGAACGTGGGGAAAATAATACACAGGGGGGTGTATAACTTAGGAAATTGTAGTCAGAGCGAATCAAGTGTTTATCCCATTGTCCAAGACGATTCGTAAGCATATAGTTTCGCAGTTCGCGATGCACACAGGCGTCGGTATTTAGCTAACACACTGTGCTTAATATTTGTTCGTTCTCTCATACAGTAAGCACAGTCGCACGAAAAGGATACCAAGTATAACTGGACAGAAGATCGTTCAGTTTTTAAAACTTCCCATAAAAGCAATGACTAATGGTTTGCTTGAAATTTTAAAAGGAATAAGTTGCCATTAACGAAATGTCAAGATACATTTCCAGAAAGCACGAGCGACAAATTTCCCATTAAAATTTATGCTAATCACGTGTTCAGATACTGAGAACGCCACTTAGAAACAGTCCTTGGGGAACGCGTTATTCGCCTAAAAATGGAAAGTTTTCCTGAACTCAGCGAAGCCACTGTTGGGAGATCGAGACACCGAGTTGCTGCGCTCGCTCTGACGGAGAAAGCCCACGACCTCTCTAGAGCCAAACTGCACGCCATTACCAGAGGTTCGGACAGAGCCGACGTTGTCTTGTATGTCGCTCCATCCTTCGGGCAAGGGCGTTTCAAGCTGTTTGGCACCTGACCGGCGTCGGACAATCGACTGGTCTGTTTGAAGCTAATCTGTCTTGGCAGGCGCGGTTTGTTTACCTCGCCCACAGACTTCACAGGAACCTTTAGATTAATTTCGGTGCCCGCACCATCACTAGCAAGACTCATAAAAGAGATTAGCAGGAATTCCCTGTTTACGCAGGCCCTGTCTATAAGATAACGTAGCTCTTTTTAACAGCGGACAAAATCGCTTTATCTGTTCAAACGTTACATTTCTCTGATACCTTCCTTTTTAGATTGTGTGTTCATGCGTTTCTACTTTCGCTCGTTCTGTTTCCAGTTCGTTCGTCCTTCCGTCCACCCGTCTGATCTTTCGTTAGTTTATTCTTTGTCTCTGTCTGTCTTTTCTTCCGTCATTCTTCTCGTTTTTATTCCTAATCTCCTTCCTCTCTGTTATGAAGCGGGTTTGCTTCGCAACTTTCTCTCTTCCAACAGAGGAGCAGGTCTTTTGTGGAAGCTCGCTCTACATACTTTATTGAGCGCCGCCGCTGTTGCTGCCCAACACCGTCCGTCGGCCCACGGCTCACTGCCCTTTGTCCGGTCTGTACCCCGCATTTATCGGGTGGGGTGCGGGCCGCAACGGAGCCTTGCCAGCAACAGCCCGAGCTAGCGGGTGAAAGTGTGGTGCGTAGCACATTTTGTATTTGTTACGCGCACAAAAGTATGGATAAAAAAGCAAAGAATATATATACAAGAGAATGAAAATATGTGATGAATAGAGTGCGCTCTGCTCTTCCTGTTGGTGTAAAAGAGTTTAGTAGGCTGAGGAGGAAATAAAGATAATTACATTAAAAGGCAGTTTAACTAGCTAATGTGAATAGAAAAAGATAAGAAATATGCCTACAAACTAACCTAATCTATTAAGATGTTTGATGAATTTACTATCTAAAGAAAGAGTATGGCGAGTGGAATCAGAGGATGTTAGTTGTTAGTATCTGTAACTATTCTAGAAGGAGATAGAAGCGTTTAAAGAGAGTGAGCCTAGCACAGCAGGTATGAGATGCCACAGCGTGTCACAGTCACGTGTCGCTGGCGGTACCCAGCCTGTAACTTGATACCGCGCGCTGGGAGCGGGTGGTGGCTAAACCGTCTCCGTGATGGCTGCGTCCATCACATCTCCATCTTGGATGTGCTAACAAGCGACATGATGTGTGGCCGGACAGAGCAGGGAATGAAGGATCTTTTGATATACATTATACAGTACAATATACAGTATATACCATATAGTATTCAATATACAGTGTACAGTATACAACATACAGTATACAATATACAGTGTACAGTATACAGTGTACAGTGTACAATATACAGTATACAATATACAGTGTGCAGTATACAGTATACAGTGTACAGTGTACAATATACAGTATACAGTATACAATATACAATATACAATATATAAAGTTCTGAGATAAATGAAATCAATATCCTGCCTCAGCGGAGTTTATTAGAACATCGTGTTCGCTTACCCCCAACTCAGTTTAGGCAGGTTGTGTGATTATGTCAGTAAAGATACAATGCTCACCTGTTCACTAATGGCATTAGCGATGTAGAATGTGACTATGACTACCAATGTAAATTCTGGCTGGATCAAGCATAAAGTTCAACGAGAAACTAAAATAGTACTATTTTATTCCGCATCAGTAATTGTAATGTGCGAAGCAGCTAATCGGCGTTTCGCTCACTAGGGATGACGTTTGATGAAAATTAATTTGCTGAACTCTAAATATTTTAAACACTAATTACATATAAAAAGTGTTTGAGCAGGTTCAAAATATGTGCTGCATGTGTAAATAGATTGTAAGTGTTCTGAGCATGCCCCTACCTGACTGAACACTTGCAGCTGGCACACATTTGGAGCATTGTGAGAACACCATTCATACATTTTCCGGCTATTTGAACACTTTCGAGAGCAGGCCAGAATACTTTTCCCGCCAAAGCGTTCTAGATCAATGTAAAATGGGTTCTGTTTCAGTAACAAAATAAGTGTTCTAACTTGAACACTTGCTGTTTACAGTGTGAGGAACGAAAGTTTAGCTTCGTCAAATCGACCATGTTAGGTATTCTGTTGACGTCATCCCCATTCCTAGGTCGCTGCATCACNNCCCCCCCCCCCCCCCTTTGAAAGGAAACCCACATCCGGAGACTGAAGCTGCATGTTGTATTAGACTCCAATCTTATCATTAGTCAACTAGAGCAAGGTATTAAGTACACTCTAAATATTTGTAACACTAATTACATGTAAAAAGTGTTAAAGTAAGTGTTAAATATGTGTAAATAGTAAGATGTGTGCTACATGTGTCTTCAGTATTCTAAACATGCCCCTGCTTGACTGAACGCTTGCTGCTGGCATACATTATCAAAACATTATCAGAGCACCGTTTATACATTTTCCGGTATTTGAACACTTTCGAGAATCGAGAACATAGACGAGAACAGTTTTTACACTAAAGCGTTCTAGATCGAAATAAAATGTGTTCTCTTTCAGTAACAAAATAGGTGCTCTAATTTGAACACTTCTTGTTTACAGTGTAGAAGAGAACATCTGCTTTCAGGACAACGCTAATAGGTTTAATAAGTGTCATATGACAAGAGAAAATAACATCATTAGTGAAGTTATGGCTCGAACGAGTAGAAGCTGATCTTTCATCCCGGGTACATGAAAGTGACACAGGCGTGGAACCAGAACCATGCTTAAATGTGAAATGGGGATCTGTGTAATTTTCTTGGACTGAAGACAAAGTCTTGTAACAGATTTGGAGCACGTGCAATAATATTTGTGTTGGTTAGTATGTGTTTGCTACATGTGTTTGATTTAATAACATGTGTTGTGTTGTATGGAAGCAAATGCTATTTTAATGGGGAGAACATTGTTTTGTTCGTCGAGGAGTATCATCTTGCATACACCGTTACCTTATACACTTAAACATATTAACAACAAACCTTCCCTTGTCTGTCATCTCGTTAGGTAATTGCGGTAATTCCTGTTTCCGTGCTAATCTATCGCCTGCTATCACAATAAGTAATGGTCGTCCTCGAGGTGAGATTCTCTGGGGACCCAGTGAAGGATGTTAATCAAATTCATTGGACGAGTGCGAGTTTACGATGAGGCGCCATTAGACGATTGTTGATAATGGGCCACCTGATGATGTTATTTTCACTTCCTGTCCCTTCTGACATGCGCAGAAGTAATTCTGAGCGCAAGCTGTTTCCTGCGTTTACCTGCTGCTCCGTAATCTGACCACGATCCGCGTAGGTTGTCTGAAATCTGTACACAGGTTTGTGTTTCTGGGGTTATTTTTTGTTCTGCATATGCTGGTATGTACATATATCAGTCCGGGCGTGCTTAGGCTCGCCTTGTTAGAAAGTGGATAGTATTGATCGTGTTACTGTTGATACAACGTAACGCCTTCTGCGATATCTGCATTTAGTTCCGTTCATGTACAAAGGCGTTCATCTGTCATCAACCGCCCTCTTAGCCTGTTCAGTGCTGTATCATGCTAGCTGCGCACTAATTTAATTCAACGTGCAGCGAAGAACATGCATTAGCTCCTTGATGAAAGTGAATAAAAGGAGACGGCGAGAAAATTTCGCCATTCTGTCTTCATATGTCGATATTCTGAAGCACCATTTCTGTGTTTATGTGGCAGGCATGGCGGGACGGACCTTCAGTTTAGTCCATCAAGGGACTGGTTTTCACTACTCGCCCTCAGTGGGCGGAGATCTCTGACCACGACCTGTGGTCCTGATCGACCGGGCAGTCGGAATCTGGAAGTCACAGCTTGGCACAGCGACCCATCTGCCCCGAAGACAAGCGAACCTTGCTAAGCGATTCAATAGGAAACGCCGACTGAGTGTAAGAATAAGTGTTCCTGTCTGAAAAGAAATTCGTGGTGTAATTAACTTCTCTCTGGGGGCTTTGGTTAAAAGCTCGGCTGGAACCAACCATCTACAGTCGACGCACGTGTGCCTGCAGGCTAAAAGTGTCTGCGGCAAGCGAAGTGAGGGAACCCTGAGTGGATGTCTTGAGACATGGCGATGTCATTAGGCACGCCACATTTTTATGCCTTTTATTCAAAAACAATATATAATTTCGTTGAGTAGACGGCCACAGCGAAATGTTGAAGTCCATTTTAGTACACCAGGATCAAAAGGTTGACTACTGATAAGTACTTTGTGAGGAAGCTTCGTCTGACGCAGTAAATAGGGTAAAGCGCGATGGGACTTCCAAAAAATGAAGTCTGTTTGTGATGTCTTTGGGCAGGTGAGAATAACTCTCACATGCTGCTTATAAATTCGAATGATCTGGACTGTCAAGATCCACAAGCACTATCCGAAAGGAAAATGGTGAAGCTCTCGGTATTACAAACATTTAAATGAAAATTCCCTTCTGACAAATATCTTCAAAACTCCTAACCAACCATTAAAAAAAATCAACGATGGTAGATGACGGATCCTAATAGAGGAGAAGATGAAAAAAGTTCTGGTCAAAAGAGTCTTGACGACAGAAACTTATCGTGTGCACTGGCATTAATCACACAACTCAGTTCTGAAAGCTGTTGTTTGCACCTCACAATCCTCTGTGTGAGGTGCTCATGCGCAACATGTCAGTCCGTTTGAGGCGCGTTACACATAATTATGCATATTAATTGAGGAAGGTATTTAAGAGAAGGTATTTGCGCCCCAAAAAACAAGGATGTTTGCCATAGGTTTTTCAGTGCAGCTCAAATCTCTTCAACTTGCCTGTTATATGTTGATGACAGTTTCAAGTTGACAGGTAACCTATCTCTAGCCCCATTCCTAACACTAAAGCCAAACTCTAACCAGAATTAATCCTATTCTACGAATAAAACCCTCAAACAGAAGGGGAAAAGCCACGCTTAACACTGTAAAAAAAGCCACGAACTGACAGTCAAACCATCTACCTACAAAATGTGGTCTTCTACCACTAAACCACGCTGTGGAATTTAGACAATGTGAAATTTCAGAACATGCGAACATCAACACAGCATGGATTTTTCAACCGATTTGCCACGTATTGCGGTAAACACACAGATCTGATTAATGGAATGAAAATAGTCGTAAGAAACTAGATCAACCATTTACATCAAAACGTAATTGAGTTTTTTAGCTTAATCAATAATTCTTTACAAACGTAAAGTTTCACTCAAACATCGAGGAGAAGATTATTGGAAAACAGAGGGGGCTTTAGTGCAAACAGCCAGTTTACTTCTTTAGCGCCGCTTTCATGTGTTTGGTCGTGTAAACACTGCATTAGTCGAGTGGTGTAAACCTCGCTTAAAGCTGCCTTACGCCGATGCAGCGCCGCTGCAGCATTGATCAAAACTTCTGGAACTGAACGCGTGGTATCAACAGTAAGCAAGACGATCAATACTACACACTTTCTGACAGGTTACAGCATCAGAAGCAACGCTGTAGAGGTTAATTAATCAGCATCAGCTCCAGTACTTGACTTCGGTGTCAGTGGACAAACACGACTACACTGCCGGCTGAATCTCACTTCTTCTGGTGGAAGCGAAGGAAGAGGCCTGGGGGGGGGGGGAAGGGTGAGTATTTTTGTTGCTTAACGTCCAGTCGCAAACTGTTTGCACATCAGCACGATGTTTCTTAGACAAAGTTTACGTGCTGCAACACGGGCCTCAGTCCCACCCAGTCACGTTATACTGACACCGGGCCAACCAGTCCTAGTACTGTTCCCTGTAGTGCCAGGCGTCTTGAAGGCAGCTACTAGATTGCCAATTTTTAAGTCTTAGGTATGACTCGGCCGGGTTGCGAACCACCGACCTCGCCTCGGAAGCGGATGCCTTAACCACTAGACCACCGAGGCAGTACAAGCGAAGGAAGAGCCAGTATAGCCAGTATAGTTTCTGTAAACACGTGAAATGATCAAATGGTTGCTGTTACGCATCTCTGCCGTGCTCAGAGGCAAAACCAGGAGAAGCTGTGGCTTTGGTTATAAGTAAACTAGACTTTAGGCGCTCGTTAGAAACTCTCATGATTCAAACTGACCTTTGACTTTAACCCTATCCCAAAAAGGTGCCCTTAGAACCGACAACGATACAGGCATGATCACGGTGTTAGTAGGGGCGTGACCGAAGACATAGCGATTTTGTTGCTTAACGAAGAGCAAGGCTTTACGCTGTTTATACTTGAAAGAAGTGGCTCCCCAATAGCACCATTTAATAACCGGGACAAAAACTAATATACCTGAACTGCAACCCCATCATTTCCCCAAGAAAATATTCGTCATCAAAGCATCTCGTAAGTGCATTGGTGTATTCTGCAGCTGGACGAATGGCCAGCGGCGGGAAGAGGGTGGGTGGGGTAGTTAGCTCTGCGGGTAGAGCTGCGGACTAGCGTTCGAAAGGTTCCAATCCGGGTGTGGCCAAGAATTGTTTTCATAAACATTGTGCAAACTCCATTCGACCATCTGCCCGAACATTAAACTGCCTGTCCGCACTGGCCATCTTACTGCAGCCATCAGTCTGGTGGTTCTTTCAGGGCATAACCTAATAAAAAGACCACATACACACAGAGACACACACACAAACACCACCTTAATAGTGCAAACTCACCGCGAGGTAAAAGCAATGCTCCTCTGAGATTACTTAAATGTCTACCTCGTGGCCAGCGCACCAGCATCCGAGTGTCGCGGTCAATGAGTTATCGCCCCTGTTCATTTTTCAGCCAGGGAGGTGGCAGCGCTTATCACCAATCAGACAGTGAACGTTGTCGTTCGTGCGTTCAGATCCCGCCACGACCTGTTTGCTGTGGTTTACCTTAGTTGATGATTTTTGACAAGGCTTAAATCAAACCAACAGCCAAACGTGTCAGAATCAGCAGAAACTGTCATCCATTTCTATTCACTACTCTATTGACCTGCATCACTTGAAAAGCTGAGGTGTTTTTTTTTTGTTTGTTTTTGTTTTTTTAGTTTTTCTTCTCAATGCCTGACTCGATCTCCATCTTTTGATTGACGCGTGGTTCGCAGCATTACATTTTCTTCCTCCTACCTTCTGTCCTTTGATAATCGGCGTCGTACACCGTCTTAAATCACAGACACCTGTCATGCCAGCCAAGTGACCTTTCTCAAGCGCTGCACTGCGCATGCGCGGTACGTTTGTAACCAGCAGCAACTGCAGTGATCAAAGGCTTCAGTGCCAGGTAAAACGTTTTAAAAACATGTCTTTGCAGGGCTGCGATAGACGGCAACTGTCTTTGACGGCATGATCACATCGCGAGAGAAGCCCGTGTGCCACGACTGCCAGTGTAACATCCTAAAATTACTCTTACCCTCCCCTTCCCATGCCAAGATATTTTGAGAGCCTCCTTGATCCATTTTTGATAATGTTTCTGGTATATACTCTAAATAAATACCCGCCAACTACTCACTGGAAACACACATCCAGTATTTTGATTCTATGGCAGACTGCAGCAGCCTCGAGCAGAACTGGTCTCGGCCGTGTCTGTCTAAAAGAAGCTTCCACATTGCTCAGCAACATCATTTGAACTTTCTGCGTTTGTTTGCCATTGGTTTGTTGTCTCTCCTATTCAGAGAATAGAACAGACTAGGAAATAAAAAAGGGAATAATTTAGCAAAACGTTTAGAGTTACGTTTCTTGAACGACCAAGAAGTGAATAGTAACGCGTTGCTTAAACACCTTTGAGCAACTGTTTGTCTAATATCTGGTCTCCCAATCTGCACCACGGTTGAGAGTGTGTGTTAAAAGAGCTGGGGGAAGCAGAGTGCGAGTGGTTAGAACACTGACCTCCGAAATCGAAAGCGCTGGTTCGATTCCCGTGTTCCGCACCACACTTCTCCCAGTCAGCCCAAGTGGAAATGGGAACCTGACCAATGGAGCAGAAACGGTGAGGCCACGACGAAGAGGATAAAGACGATAAGGACGCCGCCCTGACGTTGCTGGGCTACAGAAACGTGAAGATATCAAACACTAACTCCTCTACCACCTAAATCACAGGACGCCTTCCCCTTACCTTTCAAAGGGATTGCTAGAAGTGTTTGCACAGAGATATAGATGTGCGAACGTCTTGAATCCGAGTTCAATGTGTTAACCGAAGTACACGCGGATTAAAATATCCAGTAATGTACAAATACCTTTTATTGTCTATGACGACGAATTTATTACGAGGAAATGACGGAGTACTTGAAACTGAAATTCAAGAAATGCAACACGGAAGACAGTGGGCAACTTTGCTTCAAACTGCAGAGCACAGATGATCTCGCGGAGTTTAGCATGACTGCAGAGCGGATCTTGACGAAACAAGCCGGGGATAACCCAGTGCAGTACGGGAAAACAAACTAGAAAAAGAAAAAAAAACTGCATGCGGAGTCATGTATGTCACGTGACCCGCCTGCCAAGTGCGCATACATGCATCACGACGCGCTGACCTTTGGCGCCACAACAGGGTCACCGAGAACGTCACAGCAGCGTGAATAAATTATGACTCCATCAATCCAATCACAAGGCCCTGTTCACGGCAAAGCTCCGGCATTGCGGATAGCTGTCCGAGCGGGAGCATCAGAAAATTAATTTTATTAGTGGTCCTAAAAGCAGTTAATAGGAAGGAACTTCTGTGTCATATCCGTCTGCCATTCCTTGAAGTAGAGACATGTTTGCGATCAAGACACTTTCACTACAAAAACCGAAAGCAAACGTAGCGCAAGCAGCGATGTCTGTGCAGACGACGGACGAAAAACAAAAGCTGCGAAAGCTGGTTGTTTGGTTGATTAACACATACAAACAGACAATCAGATTATCCCTACACTGTAAACAAAAAGTGTTCGGGTTAGAACACGTACTTTGTTATTGAAACAGAACGCATTTTACGTTGATCTATAACGTGTTGGTGTCAAATATGTTTAGGTCTGTGTTCTTGAAAGTGTTCAAACGCTCGGAAAATGTATAAATGTTGTTCTGAGAATGTTACAAATGTGTGCCAGCAGCGTGTTCAGCCAAGTAGGGGCATGCTATGAACACTTAGAACACATGTAGCACACATCTTACATAATATTTACACACACAGTACATATAAGCACTTTAACACTTTTTGTATGCAATTAGTGTTACAAATATTAAAAGTGTGCAGTTTAAAGCCGTTATTCGGGAACAGTTGCAGCAGTACGTTTGGAACGGACTGTCGATTCACGTGTTCCAGGTGTGTGAGAAACGTCTCTCGTGCCCAACCCTTGAACTTGATTTTAAGGTTTCAAGTCATGGCGCAAGAAGAAAGAAAAATCTATGCTACTTTTCCCCTTGAACGACACGAGTCCACTACACGTCGTCATTTTCTCGAAGACAACCACAGATTAATTACCCTCCTTGGCTAGTCACACGACATCTCAAAGATGGCCGCGCGATTTTCACTTACCCTGTTGCTGTTGGATATTACCTGACCTTTACAAGACAGCAACGCCCAAGGTAAGTACAGTTTGTTTCAGTATGTTTTTGTCTTCAAAATCAGTTTGTTTCACCCTTCTAGGCCATACGGTTATTTTTTTTACAATTTTTTAAACATGCCACCCCCTCAAAACGCTGGTCGCCCAGGAATGAGCGGCACCATGAATACAAAAGTCCACAAATACTCTGTGATTCAGTACTTTTTATTCGACACACCCAGTGCTACAGTCTCCATATCCTTCCCCAGCATCGTAACTCCAGCCAGCCCATCGTCCAAAACCCTAAAAAGCCAAAAGCGAAAAAAAACCCTCTCCCTGGTCGTGTCACCCTCTTTATACTCCCTAAACTAAGAACTAAGGGTCAGGTTCCCATGGGCAGCTGGGCCCTCCTGACTGCTATAGTTTGGGTTATGCTGTCAATGTACTTGTGTGACTGAGTGAGAGTAGCTCAAAGTAGTGTGTCTGGCCTGTCATGCATGCCCACACTAGGCAGTCTGTTTGAGTGCATTGCAGGTCAATTCCCAGCCCTGTCAACTATAGAATGTGCTATACTTATGTGTCCTGCGTCTATCTGGTAAATACCATACATCTAATATACCGCTTATTACGCATATTGTTATACATAGCCGGCAGTCATTGAGTTAAAGGAACCGGTCACACAATGCTCCGCTGTTATTAAAGAGACTTGCAGTCTCTTCTGATTGACGTTAACGTAAGACATCGAACAATAAGGAGATTCTTCTTCATAAAAAATAATCGTATCTTGAAATAGCAAGGACAGTCAGACGACATTTTCACTGCTATGAAGAATGTCTGCCTTGGATATAGATCATAAATCTGACTAAGACCCTCTCTGGCAAGTTATAAAAGGATCGCCCTTGCTGACTCTTTTATTCCATAAATGGCTACATGAATAAGCGTTTAACAAGAGTCAAGCCCCAAGATAAAGCGATAAAGAAGAATGCGATACAGCTAGGGGAACAAAGATCAGAGAACGTTTTTTCTCAAAGCTGACGCTCACTTTACGTGCGGGTGCAAAGGCGCCATCTTTGCCTCGTCGCTTGGCAACGCTTTCAAGGCACCCCGTCACGCTATGTGCTCCACAGTCTGGTTGGACAATTCAATTAAGCAGAGAATGGACTTGATTTTCTGGGTACGAAGGTTCATTCAAGGATGGCTGTGCATTACGGTAGACCGGCAACTCCTTTCAACCCGTAGTAGCTAATCGATTAAACGTTACAGAGGCCAAGCGCTTTGCTAGGATATACAGCGGGGAAGTTCCACAGCGAACTGTGTCTGTCGAAGATGATTCAAGGGGTTGAGGAAGAAAGGGTGCGTCCTGCAATATTTCTTACAAAGACAATTGATGATAAATTGCATTCCGTTCATTTTTTTTAAATCTGTGGAATGCAGTATTCACTGTTAAGTGTATTGGTATGTTGCCTGCCTGCCTGCCGTCCGTCCGTCAGCCCCTGTGTATCTGTGCATGTAAATCTATATAGCAAAGGAGTGAAAGAAGGAAGAACGAAGTTTAAACAAAAGGAATGTGTGCATCTAGGCGCCAGCGTGTGCGTGCTTACGAGCGAAAATTAGAAGCAGAAACTATTTTCTTGGTAAACCTCTCCCAGCTTCATTGGACGCAACTCGCGTGCATGTCTGCTCTGCCAAATAGAATTGTCTGTTTCGGTGCGTTTGGAAATACCTTTCTGAACTCATTTGTCCCACGCTACATCGCACTGGGCTCTTAATGTCCGTTTGGTTTTTTCAAGTTGTGCTTTTCATTCCAGCCCGTCTTTAGAAGACACCCGCCCAAACAAAAAATCAAATCTAAACGAAAATGTAAGAAATGTTTTAAAGTTTAAGTTCGACCACAGATGACCAGCTGAATATTCAGAATATTCCTGAAAATTACACGCGATACTTTGTAAAACTCTTTATTTTCAAGCAAACTGCACTTGCGGTTGGACGCAACACGCCTTGCGTAAGTGCGAAATTTTGTCGGCAGCATCTTAGCATGAAAACACCCGCCTCCGCATCACAGCGTCATTCCACGGTGTGACCCATTTGTTCATCTCCCATATCTGAGTCACTCCTACGGTCTTGGAATGTGTAGGCACATACATATAGTACGTCAGCTGATCGTCGCAAACACTAAAGATTTATTTTTAAAACTGAGTTTCGTATCTTCGAGTCCCTATAGATAATATGCAATCTGAAAATTTTCGCATACAGTTCTAGCGATGCAGGCTTTGTCCCAACAGCCAACAAGGAATGGATTTGAGCATGTTACTGTACAGGATTCGACACCCTGTTACTACAATCCCCTCCTTACTCCCTCCAATGATCCTTCCGCCGGTTATCACTGACACGTTCATTTAGCCTTTGCAACTATGAACCAACGATGGGTTTGCTATCGTCAGCCTGTAGCAACGCCGAACCAGCGAAACGCCATCCCAGGGGTTAATTGCGCGCTATGAAAGATAAATTGCTGTCTTGTTTGTCGTGGGCGGGGAAGCGGTCAACAAACCGGACAGACTGGGAAAGAGTGAAGGGTGGGGGTCGTCTGTGTTGACCCCATGAAATATGTATATTGCCGCCCCATTTCGGTCCCTGAAAATCTCCCTCGTTCTCCTCCTTAGGGAGGCGTGGATCTCAGAGACGCTATACTAGGATATTTGGTGTGAGTCTGCGTTCGTCCCAGCTTCAAAAACAAGGATGCTGTACGCGTTCGGAGAATCAATGACGTTCCACAGTATCACACGCTGAAACAAAACCAGTTGGATATCGATTCCACAGCCCGTACGTAGGTGGCCATATTTTTTTCCACCCTCAGTAAAAGTTGTAACAAGAACGGTAGCGATCGACAGCGCGGAAAGATTTACCTCCGAACATCTTCGAATGAACAGATTAAATCAGTTCAATCAATCACTCAAAAGTCACACCTTTATCAAAGACACACAGTAGCACATTTTCTCACAAGTAGGTTCCCGAAAAGTTAAGGACAAACCACAAAAACGCGAACAGTGAAGAGAAACAAAGAAACAAAAAGAGAGAAGAGAGAGAAAGAAAGAAAATAAAAGTTATTTATAGCATCTGTTTATTCCGGGCGACAAACCTGTGGCGAAGTCGAGCAACATTTGTGAAGTCTGGTTTTACTGACGAGAAGGTGAAGAGTTGACTAGTGTTTTTGTTCCATAATTACGCGACCCACAGCAAAAATACCGACGAAACATTCCTCTGACCTTGTCGCGTGCGTCTTTTTAAGGCAAAAGTGGTGATTACCATCTGAACAATACAATGTCACCCCTCTCTTATTTACGTCTCAGCCTGTAGCCACGAGGTAACTCTGCTGTCCGTGTGCTAATGCGCCTCCATCAGGTGGCACCAACCACTCCACTACACATGGCCGCTAATTCCTCAGACTTCTTGACCAGTCTCGGGTGACAATCATCAACTGCCACCACCATTATGATGGGCACGTGCATGTGTTGGCCGCGCACAAAAGGGCCTGTCTCAAGTTTCCTCTAGTGTTTCTGTCCGCTGCCGTGTGGCGGGTAACACGGCACCCGCATTTGCTTCCAGGCGTCTCCGCTGCCCAGTCCACGACTTCGGCAAGCCTGGATTTCACGGGGCGCGTGCGAGGGCATCCACGCACAGACATTCAGGCGGGAGACCCAAAGAGCGCGCGCTGCTGTGGACGCACAGCGGGACACACGCGGACGACGCGTGTGTGCGAATGTATGTGGGTGTGAATGTACTCGCATGCGTGGGAGACGAGAAAAATACAGAAAAACGAAAAGACCCTAGCCACCTGCCTGGGTGTCTGACCTACCCACCCACGCACGCAAACACGCACTCACGCACTCCCACTCCCTCAATTTCCCACTCACTCACTCACTCACTCACCGACCGACCGACCGACCGACCGACCGACCGACCGACCGACCGACCGACCGACCGACCGACCGACCGACCGACCGACATTTCTTTTTTTTAAACTTTAGTAACACATTTTTTCCGTCACCATTCTACCTTTGTTCTCATAGAAAGCCAGTAAATAGAAATGGCTAAGGTTCTTAATGCGAGGACAAAACTTTCATATATAAAAACAACAAACAAACACAAGAAACAACCGATAAATTAAGCAGGATATAGCAAAGAGTCCCTGCCGCTTATAGATAACGCAACGAGTTTGCTTCAGCAACGAATCTGTAGATCTCTGCTCTCGAAAAAGGATCCGGAATCAAACTTTGTTTTCGTGGAGAGAATTTTTAATGCTGAATGCTTTCCCTTTACTTTGTAGGTCTCAAGCGCTTGGCTGTTTATCTGGCTGATGCACCATTGTGATATGGCGGAGCGTTCTCTGTCATATCGAACAAGTCCTGCGGGCAAGTTCCTTGATTTTTAAACCCTGTTTTGATGTCAGCACTGGATAAGTCAGCGAGCAGATGGCTAATCAAGAACAAAACCTTCTATCGTCAAGACCCAGACCTTCTCCTGCTGTTAACTGCTTCCCAACGCTGACGTGTCTCTTAGATACCGGAACTTCCTTTTAAGTGCAAGCTGGAGTTTTTGAGGCAGTTCGGGAAACACTTAAAGTTTACAATGCATTAATTAATCAACTAATTGGCACCGTTTCTGCAGTCTATCGTTTGATCCTCTAGACAAAAATCAATACAACAGGGAATTCAATAAGACAATCCAGTTTACAGTTTGCAATAGTGCTTTAACATCAAGTTGCATTTGCATAATTTTCAATACAAATGTGGAGAACTGAATCGCGTGAGTTTAAATAAATAAGTTATTGTTGTATGTCCAAACTCGGACAGAATATTACTTTGAAATAATAGTTACTACATTAAAAGTTAACGTTGACAAAACGGCCAATAGTTCACGTGTAGGTGAGAAAGCAAAGTTCCGATTAGAAAAAAACACCACCCTCTTCCCCCCACCCCCCAAAAAAGGACTTCAGTTCCTAGTTTCTCTGCAAAGCAGTAGAGTTTTCCTACTAAAATGTTGATGAACTAATTAGTTCGTGAATTATCCTTGCTATTGCAGACAAAGTCTTAAGATTCTCCTATTACAACAGCAACAACAACAACAACAACAACAACAACTGTAAACAGACTGAAGCTTGGCGATCGTGAGGTTGTGTTTCGTTTTGCTTAGCAGGGATACATTTCACGAAAAAGAAATCCTTCATCTCTGACATGAACTTCTGCACTAATCCGATCCCATTTCCAATACCACAACCACATCTTTTTTGTTTGATCTGCAGTTGAACAGAATGGTGCAGCCCGTATCGTCACAAAGGGTCGTGGGTTCAGATTCCGGGTCCAGCACACACGCTTTCTCTGCGAGTGACACTTATTTACAGGGCTGGCCGAGAGAGGTTTCCTCGGAGTCTCCAAGTTTTCTCCATCTTTCTCTTCACACATTTCCCTTCCTACTGGCATCAAAAGGTAGACTTCCGCTGCTGACAATGAACGAACCTAACAATCAAATTAAAACAGCGACCGCTCCTTAGTTGCCACCCAGTGCGCTCCGTGTGTTTGTTGTGTAAAGCCCCAAAGAAAATTAACAACAGCAGCCCCATTGTTAAACTTAATTTTGTTCTCTTTTATGTATAAACTTTATCGATTTCGCTTAAATTAGCATCTGAATGCTGGGGCATGCGTACTCTTGCAGACAGCAAATATTACACTTTCGCGTTCCCCCCAGTGTTCAATATAAGGGAGTCACAAGTCAAGAGGTCGTTTGCACGAGCAGCTGTAAGTATTTTCCAGACTTTAGAATGCCCGTAGAGTATTCTGTCTTTTTCATATTTACAGGCACCTCGTCCAGAGGAAGTTAAGTCCTTCAAGCAACTTGTCTGTGGGGCTTTTGGTGGAGGGTCTTTCTTAGTCGGACGAAGGACACGGCCTGCTTCACACGCACAAAGTCGCAGGTTCGATAAAGGAAGATGCAGGTTCGTCCGGTTAAGAGAGGGCCTGTAGACGCACGGCTTGGCTTGATGGACGGGATAGGCATGTTCTTCAGGGCCATTTCAGTAAACGGATTTGCATATGAGAATACTTTCATGGCCAAGACCTGATCACACTTGATTCCGATCGCTTTTCAGGATTGCGTAGATAGCTGAGGGCCAATAACTCGACGCGGTGCAGTAACAAGATGTGAATGGAAAACCGAAAAATATCCCCAAATCAGATCATGTCCGCCTTGGTTATAGTCTTGTGAGTTCAGCTGAGAGAGAAGGTTGAGTGAAGGCAGGGAGGGATATAACAGGGGTTTAAGCAAAACGTTGCGTCAAACATTCGACGATCACTGGATTGGTGTAATAGTTTGTTAAGTTTATCAAGGCGTGTTTACTCTGAAGCGAACATTCAAGAAGGCAAAAGAAAAACAACAGGCAACCAGAAAGCAAAAAGGAAAGCAAAGAAAAATGAGAAGCAAGGAAAAACATGGGGGGAAAATAACGAAAGAGGAAAGAAACAGAAAAGAAAAGACAGCAGCAATAACAACACCAATCACACACACACGCGCGCGCGCAAGCAGCATTACATCTTTTAAACAAGGGTTTAATCTATCAAATAAGAATACATTATTTAACGTAATTAATAATTAATCAATTAAAGTTAATCTTCTAAATAGTGCTAAACAAAATTTCGAAACTTGATTTTTGAAAAAGATTAATCATTTTTGCGTATTCATTTACAACTTCAATTGAATGATTTGTTTTATTTATAAGCTAACGTTTGTCACTTTTACGCAAAAAACATTCCCATGATATGTAATAGTACCGAAAAAGAAAAAAAAAGGAATAAAACCCACAGAAAGCCTTACTTCCCACTTAGTACAATGTTAGGTTTTCAATGACGATATCAATTGGTCTGTTTCTTTTTAATGAAATATTTAAGAGCGAGGGAACGATAATCAGTTGACCGTGCGTCTGATCCAAGGGTCGGCAAGCAACAAAAACAAATCTGCTAAGAAGGAAATTAGGTTTTTTCCCCCAACGCGTCTGATGCACGACACGGCAAGAAGAAAATTTTCTCGGCAGGAAAATGAATTTCGTTTAAATTTCAATTCAAATGGGCTAGCTGGTCAAGATCCAGACACCGGCTTGCTGGATGTGTTGGTAGCAGCGCAGCAAATTAACTTTGTTACCACAGAAACTCAAACATCTGCTTCGTGCGGGCGACCTTTTCTTTCTTTTCTTTTTTTTTTTGTTTGTTTCTTATCGTCAGCTTCTGACACCGATCTCAAATAACGTGCACGACACCAGAATTCAGTCCTTTGCAGTAAGGTTATGGCTGACTGACCAGAGAGCCAGGATGCGTATCGAGTACACGAGAAAGATCTTTCGGTTTACAGTCCTGATGCTCGCGCTTGACAGACAAAAGCCGGTGCCGTAAAAGGTTTTCCTCTTCCGAGCAGCAGGCAAAGGGTCACTTTAGTACGCAGGTCTTTAAGCTTAAAGTTTTAAAAATAAAAGACAAGTAAAGGAAACTGATTGGAAGCAAATTCTTTCCTCCTCTCTCTATCGCCTCCTTCCTTCCTCTTTCTAATCAACCTCGCTGTCTCCTCTCTTCGAGATGCGCGACCGCATGTGTGCGGGTGGGTGCTCGCCTGTGTCTGTTTTGTCTCTGAGCATTGAGTTTTATTTAATGAAAGTTAACATTATTTCTAAGGTGCACAAACCCATAGCACAAAAGTATTACAAAGTAAAAGCTACTATATCAGTACAACCGGAAGAAAGAAAAGGAAGGGCAAAGACGTCAAAAAAGGTGTTCAATAAAAGACAAAGGTACAGAAACGCCTTACTGAACACACACGCACACGCACGCATGCACGCAGAGTAAAGAATTCGAAAACAAGTTGTAAGCAGTGAAATCAGATACTTCTGAAAAGTCCCTGCAGGCAAAAACAATGTTACGTATCAAGCATGATGCGAACTGATATCAATAAGGACTAATCGTGCTTCACAGGCGTGTCCATATTTTTGAAACCTCTTGCAACCACAGTATGCTTACACTCTGACTTGGAAATCTCTAGCAAATCGACTGTCCGCCTCCGACCTCAACCCCCTTAATCCCTTCCCCTCTCCCTGCAGCTGTCGATCTCTGTGATAAGTTGTGTGGGCCTTTTCAAGAGCGCAGAAAGTGGCCAAGCCATCGGAGGCGCCATATTTCAGTTCCGGAACTCGGTAATGTATGCGAGGAGTAGGCGGTGAGTGTTGTTGATAAACCCCGCTCCTGTAGGAACGGACTTTGCAGATCAGCGAACCGTCCCACACCGAACGCCGAACTTCCCGATCGAACTTTTTTATGATCCCTTCCGCACAAACAGCGTTTCCATCGCTTCTTCGATCCTGTGAGCTTGGCGGCGCCCAGCAAAGTGTGAGAAGATCGGCGAACGGTACGACAGGCATCGTGAATCCCAGAGTAAGGAAACTATCCCAACTTTTAATCGTTGACGTCATACAAGTTTCTCCCCTCCATCCCAAGCGACGTTTCATCGCCCTCCTCCAGTAAGCCCCCTACTCTCCGCACACACACCACTCTTGCGCAGGCGCCGTCAGGCCTCCGGAACCGGCCGGGCTAGAAAAGTTCCGCGTGCAGAACTGTAGTACTCCGTACGGGCCAACTTTTCCCGGCTCGCGCGTTGCACGAGCGCCACTGCGGAACGGACTGCGTGCGAGTGACGCTCAGACAGCGACCGGCAGCAGAACTCGCAGACTTCCAAGCTTGGAGAGCGGCTGCCCGTCTCTCAACGGGGCGTGGAACTATTGGCAAGACAAGAGATCCTCTCCGCTGGCCCGCTTCGCCCACCTCTCTGGTCCCAGCAAGCCAGTCGCCACCCTACTGTTGAAGCTCTCTTTCCGCGCTCGCCCTCTCCCCCCGCCGGTTGTGTGGCGAAAAAACCACCTCGTCGGCGCTCGCCTACCGACGACACCATCAGCCAAAAGCGACGCAGGCCGTCTCCAAAGTCCCGCCGGCATCTAGAAGAAGGCGTCTGGCTGGGTTCTGGACGCTTTGCAGAAACAGCCCCCTAGGCCGAGAAGTTCTCTGAACTTATTTCGCGTAACAAACTATCAGCCAGCAGCACTTTAAGCACCACGATCGTAGGGCGGATTTCAAGTCTCAAACACTTCGGGGGAAAAAGACAAACTATTCAAAGGTAAGGCCTTTTCTTGGTTTGTTTTTGGCCGCACCTTTTCCGCCTCTTTTGGTTTTTATTTTGACTACCGGCAAAAAACTTTGCTTCAGTATCCCTCGTCACAAGGGTTCGTTCTTTCTGCATTTCCACACTGCTTGATTCTCTGGAGGCAATGTCAGATACTTCAACAAATTGTATGTGGGTTTTTGCTTTTATTCCTAATTCCCTTCCCCATCTTTTTTATTTCCATCTATGTCCGTGTGTCCCTAGAAAAAAAACTGAATGATTTAGCAACATAAAATCTTGATAGTTCAAGCGAGACATTCGACACAATTAACGTCATGAAGCATTCAGTCGATCTGGTAAACGAAAATAGAAAAAAATCATTAGCAACACGAATGCCATTGAACAAACAAGAAAGTAGAAGAGCTAGATTTGGAGCTTTAGAATAACTCTGCACTAAAGGTTTGCCCCCAAAACACCTTACCTGTTCTGTCAATCCCCATCGGGGAAAACATTTTTGATACATACATGGTTAAAGTGTTACGTCTAAAGAACTGCATATTTTTCCCCCTTTAAAATGGGAAGTGTTTGAGGGGCAGTCACCCCTACACAATCCTGATGTGGCTTGCCGTTTTTCTTGAGTCCATTGTTTGCTTCTAACCAAAGCTTTTGCTTAATTATTTTAGTACGCGAGTCGACAGTTTCTTGCCGACACTTACCTCAGCCTATGTATGTTTGAGACCCCTCCCTCCAACGCCATTTTTTCATTATTTGATTATCCATAACTCAACGAAATGGCTCTTTGGTGGGGGGAATCCACAGTGTTTCAAAGAACAAAAATTCATTTAAAAAAACGAAACTAAGCACCCATTAAAAACAAATTTCGTGTGCAGGACTACAATTTGTGCTTTTTTTCTAAAATGGTGGCACCACATATCAGTGACGTGAATCGAGATTATGAACAGTAGTCTCGTGTCTTTCTTTAAGTATCTGAACAAAAAGCTTCATAACCTTTACCAAAAAAGTGAGTATTCCAGAGTACAAAAAGAAAGTATTGCTCTAATTATAGTGCAGAAAAGCCTCCAGTGTGTATTGTCGATATTTACAACTGACCACAGCCAATCGGATTTTGATTGGCTGTGGATGGTGCAAAGTTCCACCTATAATGACCCACCTATTCCTCCTCCCACTCTCTATAAAATGAATGCCAGAGATTTAAAGCTGACACCGGACGAAGGGCAGCTTGTGCCTACCGTCTCCCGCAAAACGCACAGAGATAACGCAACTTTCTTCTCTCCAATTTTTTCCGATATGCAGATTTATAAAAGAACACAATTAACTTCTAGTTCTTCTTTTCTTTCCTTCACAAACAATTCGTCCGCAGACATAGACGAGTTCCTACACTCTCAGAAGCACCACGAATTAGAAAGGAGTGAATTACATCTCGCTGAGATGCATTAAAGTTCTCTGTCCAGGGATCTCGTGATAACTATACTCAAAGATCGATGTTGTCACTGTTGCGTAACAAATGTCTCAGCACGCATCTCCTCTGAGCTTTGAATTGCCGCCTGAGGGACAAGAAACATATTCCTCCCAATTCCCCCATCCCTGTCCTCCCCAAAGACTCGCTTTATCATACATAATCCACACACCAAAAAACAACAACAAAAAAAGATCCTGCACGCTGAGAGGACAATTATTACCTTTGTTCTATAGTGCTCGTGGGCTTTCCCAGTCCCACAAGGGAGTTCACGTCAGTCAGGTTCCTGGTAGGCAAAGACCAAAGCGTTTCTATGTAAACAATTCTGACACAACGCTAAGCCAATGCTATCTTTCCTCTCGCCATTTCTCTTTGATATTTCGTTGACGTGCTGTGACGGGAATACAAGCAGTGATTAATATATCATGCATACGCTAGTTGGAATGTCGATAGCGGAATGCTCATCGAACTGTTTATGTATACGCCTCACTTCAAATTACAAGCACTGTTATTTCATAGCTAATCAGGCAGAGCAGGACTCCGGAGACAAAGCACAGAAAAAAATTTGCCGATTTGTTCCGGCACCAACCCCTCCCACCCTTAACCCTTCATTACCCTCTTACCTCCTTCCCCAGCCCTGAGAAAAGCCTTGTTGCTAACTTTATTGAGACACCAAACTGCAAAGTTTGGATTTTAGACGAAAGTACGAGAATCTAAAACATTAAGACAAATACATGCAATATGTATGGGCTTTTAAAAAACGTTTTCCTTATATGGCAAGAATTCGCTGTAAGTTGTGATAACACAAACTGTGTGACAACCTTCGTGTCTTGCTTTTCATAGCGGTGTATAATCAAAAATCATAAATACAGTTAGTAATATGAATGGACAAAGCGTGTGCGACACGTTTCATGTAACTTAAACCAGCACATCTATTAAGTCCAAACGGATTGCGATTTTCCAAAACTTAGATATTTTAGCAGAACAACACCTGAAGGTAAATTTAGAGATAGTCATAACGGCTCCAGTAGGAGCCACCCTGATCAGACTTGTGGTCATTACAGGGTGTAATGCAAAAGGTGAGGGGAGAGATGTTCAGTCTGCAAACAAACTCTTAACAAAATATCGCACAGGGGGTCGAAAAGGTGACTGTAATACCCTCTCTTGACACCAGGTGGGTAGGGACCAAGGATACATCTGGAGAGACAGAGACAGGAGACATAGGACAGACACGGAAAAGAAAAGCCGAAAGGAAACAAGACACCCGCACACTCGTGCACGTAGGCATGAACACACACACTGGGAAAGAACGAAAGAGACAGACAGACAGGAGGGAAATAGAGAGAAATGTACAGATATAGAAACTGGGCGTTATCTTGCAATATTGCAATCAGAAAAGATGCACTATTAAAGGAAACTAGAATTGTTTGACACTTGACACTTGGGCACTCAAACGTACTTGGCTAAACGTACCTACATGGGAGAGGTACAAGCGTAATGTTTTCAAGGTAACACAGAATACTAAGGAATATCTACACATATGCGGACATTTTTGGGCTACGGTAGAGCTCCAGAGATTCTGTCTGTGGCTACCAAACACTGACTGGTACAAATCATACAGGTTATGACTTGGTGTGTGTGTGTGGGTGCGTGCGTGCGTGCGTGTGCGGATCAGACAAGCTACGTGCAGCACTAAATAGAAAACGAGAAGGGGGGGGGGGGGCAGAGAGATTGAGTTAGTGAAAAAAACGAACGAAGAAAGACTTGGCAAAAAGATGTAAACGCGATTTTTTTATTCGAACGCTTCTAGCTCGTAACCAAATTAGTGTCTAGACAGAAAACGTATTTAGCGTGCTCCCCAGGGTGACAACATTACCGGCTGTACAAATGTCCCATACAGTCTTTCCAAATGCTTCATCTTCTTGGTTATAGAAACAATCTTTCATTCTTATGTCTATGTATTACAGAATCTTCTAGGATTTCAGAAAGTGGGTAAACGAGGGAGGTCGCTTAAGTGAAACCCATTACGCTGCAGCGCACAGTACGATGTGCAGACAATGAATAACAAAACAAACGGTCAAATGGGAAGATTGTAAATCAATGACACACTGTTGAAAAATATATTCACATCAAAAAGGGTCTTTTATATGGGTTTGAACACAACTGACTCCCTTATCAAGAATTGATACAACATGATCTTCAATAGATATCGTTCATAGTACTCAGCATAGTCCAAAATATGTATATGTATATGTATATGTATATGTATATGTATATGTATATGTATATGTATATGTATATGTATTGAGGGACCATCCTGTACTCATAGTTCTACTACCTTCTGTCTTTCATGCGTTTCGATGTTCTCTCTCTCCTGATGTAATGTACCTATGCTTATGCTTGTGTTGTCAACCGTGAAAGCCAATAAAAAAAGGGAGCTTGAGATCAGAGGGATATTCTAGATGGATCCCCGTACAAGAAACGTCCATGCATACAGAAAATCGCGAACCACGCTGGCGGAAAAATGATTCCGTTGTGCGAAAATGTAACAGCATCGTACAAACCTGCTACCCGCTTCATCAGTCGACGTTGCTGGTTTTTTGTACTTGAGGGGAGGCGGGGGGGGGGGGCGGAGATTGGTGCGGGAGGATGAATGGATATAAGGGAACCTTCCATATAGTGACACAATCCAAAAAAAGTTGCCGATGTCTCATTCACGTCTGCTGTTCCCCATCTACATAAAACAGGGTTCCTGGAACTGTACACTGAAAGCGAAACCCCCATAGGGTTCAGTCCCGCTGTGGACTCCAGCTGTGAAAACCCTAACAAGATCACGTGGCATACTTAAGGCTGCACAAGGACCCATACGCATTGCTTATGCTGTTTTTATAAACAGTATTACATAAACGTGTTCATTTCACTAGTATTCCACTTTTTTTTAATTAAAGGGATCCACTGATGAAATTTTTAAAGATTTTTTTAAGGGGGAAGGCAGTAGGGGGGGGGGGGTTATGATGCGTATGGTGTGTTACGACTGATCTTGAAAACAATGTCACGTATCAGGTGGAGAAAAGTTTTTGGTAATTTCATGATTGCGGAAATGGCTTTCGTAAATTCAGTGCGACCGATCAGTCAAGTGAATAGTTCTGCCTGAACAGCTGGGGCTTTTTATTGCTGAAGTGGTTCACCAGTAAATCGACAATGGAAGTGAAGTTCAGGGGCTGTGGAGTGTGGCAGGTTCCTGACAACGCCATCCCACAGCGACCTTCATTTTTGGTTTCTAGATATACGGGAACTGAATCAGACTAACCCCTCTCTTCTTCCCCTATCA
>SMGT01001670.1:233711-246936 GCA_004794575.1 Lanistes nyassanus | reverse complement strand
CCCCCCCCCCCCCCCCCCCCCCACAGTACGCCAGGCGGCTGCGTGTCTCGATGAAGGAAAAGAAAGGAGCTGGATTCTCCCCTGGAATAAAGTTCTATTTACTATGAACATCGTATGAGATCAGATAGTTTGCCGCCAAGACTGACAGCTCTAGAAACATAAAACAATAAAACAAACGCGCAAGGGACCGTTACGCAAAACGCACCTTGGCGGGTCGCCACGGCTTTGTGGAGATGTCCAGTTGTCACCGCCAGGAGTAACTTCGCTGGCCAGAGTTCGCGATAAAAACAACTAATGGAACTACGACAGAAACAGAATTGAGCATTAATTTTTTGCTCCCCTCAAGAGCCTGGATATTTTTACTTAAAAGCAGAGTTTCTTCTAAAACATTTGAGTGCACCTTCCTCTCTCTCTCTCTTGCTTTCTCTCTCGGCCGCCCCCCCCCCTCGCTGACTCCCGCCCCCCCGTTTTACTCTCAGCTTTATTCATCCCCTCCTTGTTGTGCGCGATGCATATAGTTCATTCTCCGTTCGTTTTTTTTCTACTGATGTGGTCGCACGTAACTATGTAACTCTTTCACATCCATATACAGTAGTACATCGTGGAATGTAACGTAACTGGTTGTCGGCCATCAGACTACAAAATTTGTTCATCGCAGTATCGCGCTCGCCGAACAAAATCCAACCTTAACTGCCATGCAGTACTTTGGACTGGGCATGAATATGCACGGCTCTAAATGATCAAACACTATGTATCGACTTTAAATATTTGAAGGTTGCGCTCCGCATAATTCCCGACCAATCTTCTAAGTGAGGTAACCGTCACACCCAGACCGCTGACAAACAGCACCGGTCGCGCAAAACATGCTGGTCTGGGCACATAAAGAGTTCCTCGCGCTAACGTCGAGTAAATACTACGAGCATGGAATGCTTTTAGCGAGGAGCAGCATCGCGTTGCAGGTTGTCTGCTGGTTGCGTTTCGGCCCTGTCATTCTGTCACCGTGTCAAAAGAGTGATCTAATGCATCTCCTTTCTGCCTGGAAGCACAGGCGTGAAGAAGGTTCTCAAGTACCGCTCTATTCCTTCAGTAACAACCAGCACGTAATCATAAAGTTTTCGATTCGTTTTGGGGGGGAGTTGCATAGATCATGAGGATTTCTGTCATTTTTTGTAATCTGACTTTATTTTGCATTTGTTTAAAATATCGTCTTTTTTGCGTCCTGATGTGTTACATTAGAATTTCACAAAACATCTTAAAGTAATCAGCTTTGGTGTGCAGTTGAAGACTCCTATTTAAAAAAGGGCCACTTGAAAAACTTTGCCGCTGAAATAGATATGCGTAGCATATATGCAGTACTTTTCATACAGAAACGGGCGAACGCAATTGTAAGCCTTGTAATAAAACTGTCTTTCCCTAACAGAGCGAATCACTGTGCGTGCGTGCGAGCGAGCGTGTGAGATTCTCTGTGTCTTTGTGGATCTGGGCCGCGTATGTAGGAAGGTGTGTAGGTAGATATGACGTCAAATATTTATTCTGTCTATAAATAAACGCCACGGGTTGCGCAACGTAAACATATGTTAACATAGAACTGTAGCCTGGAAAGCACCGGAAGTGCCCACTCATTTCGATCCTCTGCTGGATGTAACAGAAGCTTTCCTAAAATAGAATAAGTATTTGTTTTAAATAAGACTTTCAGTGCCCTTTGGCAGTGCCCAGGGTTTATCAGGTCTGTAGAATAAAATCAACCCTAGCTTAAAGTTCTGGAATAGCCGGTATTTCGTGGAACTGGTTGGCACGGTGTGAGTTTAATGTGAGTGGGTGGGACTGAAGCCTGTGTTGCGCTAGCAGTCCCGCGTGTGGTAGCACGTCACTTTGTCTCAAGCAACACCGTCCTGGTATACACGTTTGGACGTTAAGCAACCAACAAACCAAACAAACTATACTCCGCGGGGGTGGGTTCAGAATTCATGCTATTGATCTTGACATCAGATGCCGGCAGACTGTAACCTTAACAGCTTTTAAGAATAACACTCTTTATGACAGCAGAGGGTTAACTAATCTGGCCAGATAAGTAAACGTGCGAGGGAAGGTACAAATGAACACTGTCTCTCAGTTCCTCTTCACCAAAGGAGCGAGCATTTCAGGATCAGTTTTGAGCCGTCTCATCGCCTGTCCATAGGTAAAGATGCACGAAAATGCACTGGGGGATGGGGCCTTTTGACCGGAAGGACAGCTACTCGTGCAGCCAACTAGGATCCTTTTACCTCACAGATCATGCCATCAGATAATAACGAGGTTGACAATGGGTAGTTCTGTACATTCTCGGTGAATTTTCTTCCATACAGCCGATAAAAAGAGCGGAATTTAAAAAAAAAACGTTTTGAAGACGGTGGGTCGGTGGACGGTAAAGGCTGTCCCATCGGGGAAATAGGTGGGTGGACGGCCGATGTCTAATGGAGAAAAGGGAGATCGAGGAACGTGAGCTGGGCTGCAAAAGAGTTTGTGTCTGTTCTTCCGGACATAAGAAAGACCGTAAACCCCGTTCGATGTGTAAATTTTACGCGAACCGTTGAGTACGGACAGGCGATAAGAACACCCGTGCAATCCTTCCCCAAACTGCCCTGGAGACAAGTTCTGACAGCCAGCCCTGTAAACATGTGTATCACATGCAGAGAAACTATGCAAGCCGGAGATGGGATCTGAACCTCAGAACCCTCCAGCTGTATCACCTGCATCGGCAGTAAGCACGCTTCACCCTTACTTTACAGGCAGCCCCTATCCTAAAGACGAGAGACAAACTGAAATCGGTCCGAACATTAAACACACACCCACGCCGACACCATATATGACAAATATTATTCTCGACGATTTTTTCTCCATGCCTCCTTTTTAAAAAAAAAATTAACGATAAATTCGTCTTATCAGCCAGACAACGAAGACATTTAAAACTGGATTCTGAAGGTCGAATCCCTGAAAACCAATGTATAATCAGTGTTTCGAGTTACTTGCATTATCTAAACTTGAACCTGAGATTATGATACCGGAAGAAATGTGGGATGACTACGCCTCGTGGGACCGCGATGGCGCACACGAAGGGTTCGCAAGAAACGACGGCAGCAAACTCATCTATCGTTGATTCCACGCGGGGATCGCTGTTTCCATCATAAATGCCACGGAGGCAAGAGATAGGGCCGGCTGGGGACCTGCGCCTCCGATCGGCAGAAATATTTTTCTGTCGTCGTTAAGCCATTTCTCTATGCCCCGCTTGGCTTGGCCGATACACAGCGCCCCGACGTCGTTGGAACAAGTTTATAAAACCCTCCTGCCTTAAAAATTAAGGCTCGCCTTTCTCCTCTTTCAAAGACCCAAGTTTTTATTGGAAGTTCGGTCGCACTTTGGCATATAATTAGGTCAAGATTTTCCATCGATTTTTTTACAACAACGTTTTTTCGACTTTGTTTCCCGTACAGCGGGTGCAAACAAGAATGCAGAGCAGGTTTTGCATGGAAATCACCTCAGCTTGAACATGAAAAACATGAAAAATAGTTTCTTTGACGTCAAATATAATTACGGACCCCATGTTTGGCTCGTTTGCTCCCTGCAGATTATTTTTTGACGACCGCAAAGATGGCTGCAACAACGACAAAGACGAAGTTTTAAAACTTCATTCTGAATTGGAACGTGAAGTTTTCTTCTTTCTACTTTCTCTGCCACAAAACGCAATTTTCATCCCGTCTTCTGTGTCTCTCTGGCTGTCTCTGTTTATGCGCCCATTCATCGACACCCCCCACCCACTGACCCTCTGCAATCCTAAAGAACAGAGCGTCTTTCAATGCGACAAGAAACCTCTGCTGTCCTTCTACAGCCAATACAAGCCATTTCAGAGCTACTTCCGTATAATAGGTTGTTCTCGTCGCTTGCGGGTCCTGACAGGATTAGATTCTTTGAGACGGATGGAAATTTCCTTCCAACTTTTCGGTGTTTCTTCTATGGATATCTTATCTCGTCCTGTCCTACTGGACTCGGCGTCTTTCTGTCCATCCTTTTACAACAAGCGTTTACCCCTAAGCTTTATAATACAAGTACGATAAAAAAGGATGGTTAAGTCAGAGTTGATTCAGCTCAGCTAGAACGAAAAATTTAAAAAAAAGTCCAGTGATTTTATTTTCTTCCCCGGAACAATCGGGTTATATATCACTTGCCAAGTTCACTTTATCTGTATGAAAGTCAGTCTACAAAACAAGCCTGAAATGCAGCACCCCGATAATTTGGCTCAAATGCTTTCCCCTGTTTTGGCAGCGTTCGTGTTACAATAAAGATAGACCCGCAGATGCAAGTCAAAGCAGGATATATGTATGGGTGTCCTATTAAGACTTCAATCTCTCTGCTCCTCCTCGCTTCCTGAAGAACACTTTTCATACGATTAGGTTCTTGAATAACTTCCAGAAACAAAAGCCACGTTGTTTCGTAACGCGTTGGGCAGCGCATTAATACGCGTTACGCGAAAAAAGAAAAGCGTATATCGCCCTAAATCTGATTTTTCCTTTTCTGCGTACACGCGCATTCTCGCGCACTGTTCTCAGGCGGTGTCCCTCCTCCCCCTCCTGGCAGCCCAAGCGGTAGTCAACAGTTGGCAAAGTTCCACTGTTTACGACAAGACCAGAAGGCTAAGGGACAGAACGAGCTAGCTTGCTTGGCTATACTGATTTGTCTACATCGTGCTCAGCGCGACAACAAATCGATAGCCCGCTCTGTGCAAGTTTCGGTCGCCAGAAGGCCATGACACGTCGCTTTGCACCAGGAGGAAAGCGAGAAAGATGGACGAGAAATATAATGAAATTTACAAAATGAGGTTAGCCAGGCCAGGACACGGAAAGTCCACAGCTGAAAAATATTGGTCGGACGCCGTATTCCAATACACCAGGAGAACGTTTCGGGATGAACAAAGCCGGCTGTGCACGTGAGTGAGTGAGTGAGTGAGTGAGTGAGTGAGTGAGTGAGTGAGTGAGTGAGTGAGTGAGTGAGTGAGTGAGTGAGTGAGTGAGTGAGTGAGTGAGTGAGTGAGTGAGTGGGTGGGTGGGTGGGTGGGTGGGTGGGTGGGTGGTTTCGGTGGGTCTGGGTGGATGGGTGTATTTGCCTGAAAGAAAAGAGAGATAGAGGGAAAGAATCTATTTAAGTAGACGATGACTAGTCCTTTTCAAGAAGGATTCATGTATTAGAAAACACACAATAAATCAGTTTGTTTCGGTCAGTCAAGTTTTAGAGCCGTATAATCAACCTGGATTAAATCAGCAAACAAACCTGGAATATTTAGGTTAATAGCGCAATAACGTAATGCTTCCCACATATTCACATACATCCAGTAACTTCACACGGCAGAGCACTGATGACACCCTAATGAGTCAGTATTCACACAGACGCACTCTCCATATTAACACACTCCATTCTCCTCGCATATAATCAAAGAGAGAGAGAGAGAGAGAGGCGCACGCACGCGCAGACGCACGCACGAAAAAGAAAGGAAGGGGAGAGAAATCTTTTTGTATGTTTCGTTCTTTCTTCCTTTCTTCTTTCTTTCTTCTTTGTTGATGTATTGGCATGAGCGGGAGAGCTGAATTCATATCGTGTGACTGTTTACCGTCACCGCAGAGCTTATCTCTAACACAGTGAGTCTCAGCGTTGTAGGTTAACTAGTCAGCTTTGTAATGACCCAAGCTGCTGTCCCGCTTCTTTGTTATAACCATCAACAACACTACTTTCATCTGTACTTCTTCAGCCCCTTTAGTGTGCAAGGGCAAGCCACAGCACTTCGCATACAGATTGCCTCTTACTACACTCGCAACGTGATCCTCTGTTACAAAATCCTGCATCATATTCATATGTATATTGTAATAAGCAACAAAACTTCACCTAATCTACCTGCACACGACCAAGTTCATGTCACTTCACTCACACGTGCATTTTTAAGTGCACACACAATGCTCCCCCTCCCCCACTGCTCTTGAATGATAAGCTCAATTTTTGCATGATGGCCACAACAATAAAACCTTTGTATCGTCGGACATGAGATCCTCATCATCCAGGCTGATGGTCTTTCTAACGGGTGTTTACCAGCAAGACGGCGTCTTTCAAACAGCAGGATGTAGTCCATTGTGAGCTCATTGATTGCCGCAGAAAGGGTTTACAGCTGGCTTCTCAATAACGGACCGTTTATTTGCTTTACACACTATAATAAATGGCTTCCTGTTTAATAAAAGCCACCTCGACGGTTGGTTTGTCGGTTATGAAAAAGCCTTCGATAAAGTGAAGTGAGCACTTTTGTGGGTTAAACTTCTGAGACAATCTAAGCCAAATAGTAATAGCCTAAGACTGTTAAAAATGTATTTAAAATCCAAATCTTGGGTGAAAGTAAACAATACTTATACTAGTTTCCTTTTTTACTCTTGTGGGGTGATGCGAGCGGAAAAGGTATCATCCCTTTGTGTGCTTTATTTTTGAATGATTTATAAACATTTTTACAACAATGCGGACGGCCAACGGTTTTTTTTAGTGCTTTGCCCTTTATAGTCAATATGACGAAAAATGCGAATGCCTTATTTCAAATGTTTCTGTTCTTATATGCAAACGATACTTTGATCTGATCTTAAACTGAAAAAAATACCGCAGGTATTGGACGCATTACGCGACTATTCCACTGTATGGCATTATACTTTTCTAGAGGAAAATACGCAAAGCACCAGTGTTTGTGTATAATGGCCAAACTAGAGGGGTAGTTTAAAGTGCATTAAAGACTTAGAAATAATTATAATACCTGTTTTCAACTGCGAGAAAATACACTTATGACCATTCCTCTATTGTTCCAAGTAATACGTAGATGTAAAAAACAAAAAACTCTTTCTCCCACCTGACATCCAAATTAACTTATCTGACAAGACGATTGTTCTACAGAGGTATGGGGCCATTTTCTTGTAATTCAGCTAATTAACTTCAACTGCGTTATTATAAACTTATCTTTAAATTGAACGATAATGCGGATAATTTGGGGAAACTCAGAAAATACCCACTTGATGCTGTAAAAGAACGGAGAACATTATTCTTTTAAGCTGGTCAATAATATAAAGACAATTTTTTAGCTTCAGCTATAAATTATTTATTTTTAATACGGTGCACTCAGACTACATAAAAACAGTTAGGAACCCTGAATAGCTTAGGGATTTGCTGCATTTGGAACTCTCAAAAAGATCAAAAATGTTTCTTTCGAATGGTTTAAGGAAAAGGTTTATAGATGTTTGTTCGACTAATCGCACAGTGCTGGTTCTTTGATAATAAGAATATCTACTGGAAATACATAAAGTTCAAGACCTCTTTACCGTTGTCAAAACTAACTTTCAATTGTAAGTCATAATCAGTGCATCTTTTTCGCGAAGTTTAGAACCTTAACCAGGAATCTACCTTAGAGAAAAACAAATTTCTCCAGATCTGAACATCTATGTCCAAAATTCAATAACAATGACATTGGGGAGAAATATCATTATATTTTTATCTTTTGTTATGGTTTTCATAGTCAATGATTTTCTCGGGAGTTTCATAATGGAAAAAAAAAGTTAATCAGAGACCAGAACGAACAAAATAAATATTAATCCTGCATGCATTTTAAGCAAAAATAAAATGAATTATCTGCGATAACTGAATAACATGCCTCGAGAAAATGCATTTAAGTTTTTTTTAAATCAACCAATATTGTAACAGTAATATCTGATCTTTTAACTTATGTCATTCTCTATTACGCTGGTTCCAGTCACTTTTATGGTTATGCCTTGGACTTGAAACACTGCTCATATGTATGAACATAACTGCACTCAAACTGTAAGTGGACGGAAACCTTATATCTCAATCTTCTGAACGGAAGTGCAAGTACTTATTTCTGAAACCTAGTCCCTTTCTCTCTTATTTCTTCTTAATGCTCGATCCTCTTATCTATTTGTTCAATGTCCACAAGACTGACGAAAATGTAGAAAGTCAGGGATTTTATTGTTGTCGTGGAAGCCACATTGCACAGTTTCCCCAATGTAGACCTGGGTTCGCAATAGAATGACCAGATAAGCTGTGGTGAATTATCCTCAGGGTATTTATCCAACCCCTCCTTCCCCTAGTAGGGTGCGCAAAAATTCCAGCAGCGACTGCATTTCCAGAGGAAAAGCGAAAGCTTACAACAATCCCAGCATGCAATTTGATGTCAGCTGACATCGCTTCACACGCTGGGACAGGTCCTATTTAAGGGTTGCCTGGAAACTTCACAAAGAAACCCGGTGCTGTTTAGGTTTTAAAGTACGGGGAACAATACCCTTACCACTGCAGTTCCATTGCATGGGAAATTCCAGAATCAACTCGTCTTACGCTGCAGGCGAGCTTTTAGATGAAAGACCTGGTCGCCTTCAAACGTTGACACAGTTGCCAAAGATTAAAAGCAATGAAAGTTCATACACATCCGTGCCACAGCACAGTACACGTAAAGTACAGGCGGCAAAGCTTTCGTATTTGACAAAAAAAGAAAAGAACTTGGGCTTCGTGACTAGTGCACGAGAACCCAGTGGAAGGCAGATCTAACAAGCGCCGATCGTTGGTGTTCAAGGAATAGATTTTCTGTGCTCGATTTGTCGAGTGTAAAAAAAACCCAAGCGGACTCAAAGAGCAAGAAACGTCTAGCAACTTTCGAGGGCCTTAAGTTTGTTTACTTCTTTCAACCCTTGAAGTAATTTCGCGTCTGACGCAAACTCACCCCCCACCCCACCCCGCCTTCACCCGAGCAGGAATTTGTCGTTGGAGAAAGCATTTTCACAAGATCTATTTTATAAACACCAGGAAAAAGGTGGCCGCACGCGAAGACTGAGAAAATAAGCGTTTCCCCAAAATGATGAAGTGACACGAGCTGGGTAAGAGTGTGGCACTTGTCGCCTTCAGTTTTATAGCTTTTCAGTCTCCCTTTTACGACATTCTGCAGCTGCTTTTTTGTTGTTGTTGTTGTTGTTGTTGTTTTGTTTTGTTTTGTTTTTGTTTGTTTGTTTTTTTTCTTTCCTTTTCTTTCCTCTTTCCATCCTTTCTTTTTCTTTCTTTCTTCTTACTTTCTTTCGATCTCCTTTTTTCTTCATTTTTCTTTCCTTCTTCCTTCTTTTCTTACTTTCTTGTCTGCCTTTCTCTTGATTTTTTGTCTTTCTTTCTTCCTTCTTACCTTCCTGGCTGTCTTTTTTCTCATTTTTCTTTTTTTTTTTCCTCATAACAATGGGCGGGGGAAAAAATCTTTCATTTTCACTAATAGATTTATTTGTTGAGTTCTTACGACATGTATTTAAGCAAAGAGAAATGTTTCGCCTTTGTTGAGGAAACCCTTCCCCGTCATCTTCTTTGCTGATGCTGCTTTTTCATTGCTGCTGCCCATTTTATTAATTTCACCCAGCAACATTCAAAGATCGTGCGTAAAAGCTCTCTGCCGCAAACGATTGAGAGAGGACTTATTCAAATGACGGTTTAGAGCCATGACCTCTTAAGTTACAGGAATTGTAAAACATGTTTACCGCCCAAGGGTGCAAAAAACCCTGATCCCTCAATCCAGGCTGTCCAAGGCTTTTTCTCTGATTGAAAGAGAACAGCCATGTTCATTTTGTTCCTGCCTATCAGTTCTCCGCATTTGAAGATCTCCAGGGCTAGCTGATTGTTGCTCCAAACTTTAAGACGTTAATCCGTTTTTTAAGCCTGTTTCATCTAGGACGAACATTAAAAGCGAAATGTCGGGAAAACCTTTTTTGTGATTTTATTGTTATTGTACCGTCAAATTCTGCTGCAATCTAATTTTAAAAATACGCGCTTTCAATGGATGAGGATTAAAAAGTTGAAAATTAATTCGAAGCACTGACAATGGATACAAAAGAAGAAATCGTGGTTGAAGGCCTGCAGGCAAAAGAGACGAGAAGTGGGGGACAGTCAATAGCTGCACGAGTAAATTACTCAATACACTAATGGCTGCATTCTGAAAATCGTAAATAAACATACCAATGTGAGCACACTATGGCAGGGAGGGCAGGGAGGGGTAGTGAAGATCTTGTCAAGCGAAATTGTATGGATAGCTCCATGTTTCAGTTTGCTGACAATTTAATGTTCGTATCGGCGCGTGCACGCGCGTGTGTAAGCTCCGTACATGCGGTTAAACGTTTTCGGAGTTTATAAGGCAGATATGAATTGGCTACAGGGCTGGCTTGCATGAGCATTTATACGTAAAGACGCACGTAAACTACAGTGCGAATGGACCTCAAGACCGTTTTTATGGCCAGAAGCGCACATACGAGTGCTCATGCAAGCCAGGACCTGGGTTATTAGATCCCAAGAACAGGAAAGAGTCTACGGGCATAACGTTTCGTTTCACCTCTTTAATGGAGGTTACAGTTGCTGCGGGCTTCGCTTAAAGCCGCCTTTTTCTCAGCATCGGTTGAGGAACAGACCCCAGTACAGCGCGATTTTAACTCGATTTATTTCATACCTGTTAATGGAGTTTCTCCGCCTCCAAATTTAATTCAGCGAACACGTGTCCAGTAGTTAAAAGGTGCGGGCAAAAATGTGTAGCTAAAAGACCAACTTTACTCCCCAGCTGCTGTTAGGCATTTTTTTCATCCTTAGTTTTTGCTGCACCATTCGACAAATGAGGTAAGATCTTTGCGGCACTTCAGATTTACGCTGCACCACAAACTGGCCATCTTGTGCCACTCTTGTTTTTAATGAGAGACCAGTTTTTAATGCCTTAATGAATAAGTCGTTTACGCGTCAACAAGCCAGGCATCTAGACACTCGGCAAGCCAGTACGTCTGTCAGTCAGTCATCCAAAGAGGGAAGCCAGAAGCCAGTCATCAATGCTTCTGTTATGCTCTGCTTGTCTGTCTGTCTGTCTGTCTGTCTGTCTGTCTCTCTCTCTCTCTCTCTCTCTCTCTCTCTCTCTCTCAACGAGAGAATGAGGTTATCACGCCTAGTAGACGTGAAATTCACCAATCAAGCAACAGATTCTTCTTATTCAAGTAACAAACTCTCCTCAAACTTTCAGAGCTTCTGTTTTAACTACGATACAGCCAGTAACTTAAAAAAGATGCAGGAGTTAAGCAGAAAGAAAACACACATGCTAATATTTTGAAACTCTCAACGGCAAAGGGAAGTTA
This sequence comes from Lanistes nyassanus, assembly GCA_004794575.1. Classification (NCBI taxonomy): domain Eukaryota; kingdom Metazoa; phylum Mollusca; class Gastropoda; order Architaenioglossa; family Ampullariidae; genus Lanistes; species Lanistes nyassanus. The sequence goes on along the minus strand of SMGT01001670.1, from coordinate 235,738 downwards.
AACGTTCACTGTTTCAATCCATAAGGGAGAACAAAAACGGACCTCCTTTATTTAAGAGGGCAAAAAATGGCTCTGAGCGCGCAAGTTGAAAGAAGAAAGAGAAATTAAGCTGACGCAGAGCTGACGTAAGTCAAACTTATGTCGCAACAACAAAGATGAGGTGATGACACTTCGTCTCTCTGTCTCCTCGTATCGGACCTCGCAGCAGTTTTCTTTCGTCGTCGCGAGAACGTCTTGCTAACAAATGGATGGTGTCGCTGCTCCTAAACGAATGGCCTGCTCTTTATGTCTCACAATCATGAAGAGGGCCCACCTCGTTCTCCCCAGCTCATTACTTTTGCAATGCCCATGTCCATATGATGCAAGAAATGTTGTAACGAGTGTATTCAGTGTCGTCATCGTCATTAAAGGTGTATAAAACCCCTAGCGAGAAAATGCGTATAATACTCGTTTTAAAGAGCAATTATCGGTTCCGTTGCACGTGCCGGTACTACTAATGCTCCCGGGCAGGCGCATTATTCGGAAAGGATAGCACACTTACCCCAAAACAGATTTACTCGTGGAACCCAACCATTTTCTAAAATTTCTTTTTGCACAGCACGGTGAACGGTGGCGTTGAGAGCAGCCCGCCTATCGCTACTTTGCCGGAGGGTAGAATAGTGGTCGTCAGAGTACGGTCTGGTGAATAAAACGCCCGCCATATTTTGCCTAAGTGCCAAGAACTCTTAAAGCAAGAAAAAAACCATGCCAGCTTTAAATTGTCGAAATAGTTTGCATTTGCGACTAAATGGTTTTTGCAGATGCTGCTCCAGAGACTGCTGTAGAGTGTGGACGATGCTTCAAGCGAGAAATTAAATAAATAACAGCATAATGTCTTTATTCTGTGCACGCGCGTGTGCTTGTGTGTGTGTTTGGGTGTGCGTGCGTGCGTGTGTGTGTGTGTGAGAGAGAGGTTGTGGGGGAGAAACTGGAAAGGGCAATGGAAAGAGAGACTGGAGTTAGTCGCTATACTGTTCTATTATCGTGTTGTCCCGTTCCTCCGTATTGCATCCTTTTGTACCTTTTGTAGTTGAGTTTGCCCATCTCCGTGACAACCGATGGAAAAAACAATGATCCAAATGAAAGTTATACTAAAGTGCACTGACAGGAGTGCAGTCAGCTCACACGGATTCCTGGCGTCGAGAAAGACAAACTGTCTAACATCTAGTTTGGCTTACCTTTATCTATGTCCAAGTGGCTGTAACGTGATCTACAAATACTCTCTAAGCCCGTTTACAGTGGTAGCTACTTGTCTCCACATATAGTCTTAATACTGTCTTAATATAGTCTCATTCTCTATCCCTCTCGTCTCTTTCTCTATCCCTCTCGTCTCATTCTCTATCCCTCTCGTCTCTTTCTCTATCCCTCTCGTCTCATTCTCTATCCCTCTCGTCTCCTTCTCTATCCCTCTCGTCTCCTTCTCTATCCCTCTCGTATCTTTCTCTATCCCTCTCGTCTCTTTCTCTATCCCTCTCGTCTCCTTCTCTATTCTCTTGTCTCCTTCTCTATCCTCTCGTCTCATTCTCTATCCCTCTCGTATCTTTCTCTATCCCTCTCGTCTCTTTCTCTATCCCTCTCGTCTCTTTCTCTACCCCTCTCGTCTCCTTCTCTATTCTCTTGTCTCCTTCTCTATCCTCTCGTCTCATTCTCTATCCCTCTCGTCTCTTTCTCTATCCCTCTCGTCTCTTTCTCTATTCTCTTGTCTCCTTCTCTATTCTCTTGTCTCATTCTCTATCCCTCTCGTATCTATCTCTATCCCTCTCGTCTCTTTCTCTATCCCTCTCGTCTCTTTCTCTATCCCTCTCGTCTCCTTCTCTATTCTCTTGTCTCCTTCTCTATCCTCTCGTCTCATTCTCTATCCCTCTCGTCTCTTTCTCTATCCCTCTCGTATCTTTCTCTATCCCTCTCGTCTCTTTCTCTATCCCTCTCGTCTCTTTCTCTATCCCTCTCGTCTCCTTCTCTATTCTCTTGTCTCCTTCTCTATCCTC